>JAKTWW010000273.1:0-38983 GCA_030582255.1 Hansenula subpelliculosa
TCAAGTAAAATCAAAGTCAGAATCTATCAAGTTAAAAAGACAAACAGTAATCCAGGGAGTGGCAAGTTCTCTAGATATGACTTCAGGCTTGCTGGTTTATAACTTTTCAGGAACCATCATTCTCATTCACCTTCAACATTTAATCTCACAACCAAGTTTAATTCCATCAAATGAAATCAAAGTCAAATTCCATCAAGTTAAAAAGACAAGCAGTAATCCAGGGAGTGGCAAGTTCTCTAGATATGACTTCAGGCTTGCTGGTTTATAACTTCTCTGGAATCTTCATTTTACATTCACTTTCAGCATTCACTTTCTGAAATGACCAAGCTTGAACTTCAAGTAAAATCAAAGACTGAATATTCCAAGTTAGAAGGACAAGTAGTAATCCTGGGTGTGGCAAGCTCCCAAGATATGACTTCATCATCATCTTCATCATCATCAACATCATTTATATCAGGTTAGAAGGACAAGCAGTAATCCTGGGTGTGGCAAGTTCCCTAGATATGACTTCATCATCTTCATCATCATTCACCTTCAACATCCAGCTTCAACACATCAAATACAGAATATACCGAATTCTATACAGTTCATAGCTTCAGATCCATCTTCAATGTCCTCAAAAAATGTATTCACTTGAGATCAAATGACTAATTCATCCAAACAAAATCAAACAAACATCAAGTTTAAGATCACCAATCAGGTCGTACAAGGCAGCACCCATCCAAGAAATGTTCCCAATTTTCTTGGTACCTTTGTACGGTTGTTCTACCTTCATGATATCCCTTCTTCTCTGTACAGTTATCATTTATTTTTCAGCATCAATCTCTTTTTGACCATGGTTCAAGGATACTAATTGTAGGCACAAATCTGATTTCTTTGACTAATCACACAAAACCATGAAATACACCGTTGAAGGCCAGTGAACATCACTTAAAACCA
Source organism: Hansenula subpelliculosa (assembly GCA_030582255.1). Lineage (NCBI taxonomy): Eukaryota > Fungi > Ascomycota > Saccharomycetes > Phaffomycetales > Wickerhamomycetaceae > Hansenula > Hansenula subpelliculosa. The sequence goes on from JAKTWW010000273.1 coordinate 940, forward strand.
ACACTAATCATAAGGAGGACTATACCAGCAAACGAATCCTTTATTATGCTAAGTCACAGCGGCTTATTCATAAAATAAAAGGACTTCCACAACGATGGATAAGTAATATAACGAATGAGGTTCGGGAAAGCCCAGATGTCTATAAAATTTCTGGGGAAATTTTGGAAAAGCCGAAGACACAAATGCACAGAAATTTGAATTTCTCCGATTTCTACAATTGACAATACTGATAGAAGCACAATCGCTATGGTATTAGTTATCGCTTGGTATTCACTATCTTAGTAGAACAAGATGATGTTTCTATAATGTTCTATTAAACAAACTTGAAAACTTTCTTCTTGGGTTAAGTATGATATTGATGATACAAATACTAGAACATATTCTACCGGAGTTATAAACAGTTGGTGAAGGTAATGAAACACCAAAAGATAGAGTTAAAGCATAAGATATGTAACTGGATTTTCCTACAAAGATTTAACAAGTTTACTTAGTAGTCGACTTGTATTCAGCTTAATCAACGGTCTCATTTATTTACTGATCTCAAAAAAAAGAAAAAAACATTTGGAAAACGATATTGTTTGGCTCGCTGGTAGTTGAAATAAGGTTCCTATAACACCAGAGAGCTTTTTTGTGAATATTATTTGCCTTGGGTAATGAAAATTTTGCCCCATGTTGAGTACCTCATATTCTTGGTAATTAATGATTATGAATATTATACTGGAAGATCAAATGAACGGCAATTTTCCTAATGATGACATTTAGATAATATTTAGTTACTTGTTTCCTTATTTACTCTATTAGCTATTAATATAATATTATAAATGATAAATCAGGCGACTGAAACTTAATGTTTTCAAAACAAAAGTCTATCTGTTCCTTCTCTTGATAACCAAAAGGGCAGTAATGTATTGTTGATAATGACGATCGCGGAAGGTTTCATGAATCACTCTATTTGTTGTTTCGCGGTGAAATACAAATGATATATATATAGACATAGTTCAGTCTAACTTGTCGGTGTGGCCATGGAACTAGAAATAGTCACCATGATGTTTCACATATGTCCTCGAGCAGACCTACACAATCAAAACCACATGATCCTGGAGTTGGCCAAATGTAAATGTCCATGTCATCTCGCTTAAATCTTGGTCCAAGGCTCTTTCACTAAGCCAATGAAGGTATTGTTTGTTGCTCTTAGACCTTGTGTAAGAGTTAGAGAAATTCAATATGTAGCCGATACGTTCATAAAATATATTACTGAGATCAATGGATTATAACACTTGTACAATTTAAACTTTTATATTGATTTTGACATCGACACCGGGTAACCATAATATTTGGCGTGATTGTTAACAATACACACGTTAGTATTAGAGCAGGTTTTGTAATAAATAAGGACGAAATGCAACTCAATCGCATAATCAAGCTTAATCTATTCCATTAATTTTTCTTAAAATGTCTTTGATATTCAAAAGATTTCATTCCACAGACCATCTCATTGGTAAAACAGCTTTAATAACTGGCGGATCAAGAGGATTAGGACTTCATATTGCTCAAACATTATCACAAAAGGGCGTAAACATCATTCTATTATCACGTCAAAAAGATATACTGAAACATAACATCAGACACGAATTATCTGTAATTGATAATAATCAACACCATGACTACTTAACTTGTGACCTATCAAACATTGATAATATAGCTGAATCAATCATGTCATCTACGCAACTAAAGAAAGTTTCAATATTAGTGAATTGTGCAGGTATGTCACAAAATTCTTTACTATTTTCTACTTCAACTGCCTCAATTTCAAGAATGATAGATACAAACTTAACATCATCAATCATTTTAACACAGTTACTTATGAAGACATTGATTAAAAATTCACCAGCAAATATCATCAACATTTCATCAGTATTGGGCCTGAAGGGATTCAAAGGCACATCAGTATATTCCGCATCAAAAGCTGGTTTAATTGGATTCACAAGAGCATTAGCAGTTGAGATGGGAGCAAAAAACATCAGGGTGAATAGTATTTCACCTGGCTTGATAACAGAGACTGAAATGGCGAAAGGTTTACAATATGATAACGTACTGGGTAAAGATGGTGTTGCGTTGAAAGATATTTCAAGTACTGTAGAATACATTCTACAAAATGAAAGTATAACGGGACAAAATCTTGTTGTGGATAATGGGATCGTTGTTTAGATTAGATCTCCTGATGTGATTTTAGATCTTTTGATCTTTTTAGATGAATTGGTTTGAGATGGGTTCTTCAAGAGTGAGATGTCTTTAGGTATTGTTAATAGTGTTTTGTAATTGATTTTGTTTGTGAATTTGATGAAATTGGCCGTTTGCTTGTACTCTGGTTTAAAAATCATGGGTATAATGAAATCTTCTTGTTTTGTGAGTCCATGATGATGTTGATATGATGTGTCGTTGGTGAAGAATGCATAAAGTAATGATGAAATGTTGCTGAATATATGGGAATCTCTACAATGGTTTTGGAGTTTTAGTACAAATGATGTGTTTTGGGAGTCCACTTGACGGTTTGAAGATATTTGAATAAATGTTGATAACTGTGATATTATGATTAGATGTTCTTTTTGTAAGTTGTGAAACCCATAGTATGTGGATAAAAGATTTTCTGGATCATTCAACTTGTCTATTTGTGATACAATCACCTTTTGAAGTAAGACTAAACACTCTTTGGTATATGTCTCCTGATAAATATCAATTAAGGCTTGGATATGTTCCAAATCGTCATCGTTTTTTATTGGACATATATGAACAATCAATGGAAGTAATAATTCGAGAACATCAATTGAAAGTGAAGGGTTCACTTTTTCTTGAATACTGCTCAACCACTCCCAGAAACCATACTTTTCTATGCCATGCTCCAAGTATCTTTCCAATATCATCTTGTAAATCGAAATGTTTTGATTCTCACAGTAAATAATCAATGAAGGGATGATAAAATTTGAATATGATTCATTCTTGAACAATTTTCCTAGGCTTTCACCAAAGTTCATATATAATGAATAATAGTTCACTATTTCTCTAGATCCTGGTTCAATAGATTGTTCATATAAAACGGTATCCAATCCAAGTGTGAATGCACATTGTAGTGAAAGTTTGGGTATTTTCCCCCTCCATAAATATCTTAACATTTCTTTGAATGATGCAGTGATTGACTTGATACAATCATTTTGCTTTGGATCATTTGAAAAATTTACACTATCATCAATTGTTACCTTTGACTCGTCAGCTTCCTCTTGTTCTAGTTCTTGAGCTTCAATCAAGGAACTATCTAGATCTGATGATATTATGATTTTACATTCAACTTTTCTTCTTTTATAAGTGTTTTTGGATCTCGAATATATTGGTTTTGAATGTTCAATTATCAGGCTTTCGTTGTTGGAGGTATCAAAGGAGTCGTCTCCTCCATCACTGTCTTTTAATTCACCGTGTTGTTCTAAACCACGTTCACATAATTCTTCAAAATCTCTCATAAGCTCGTCTATTTTTTCGAGCAAACAGTAACAGTCATCTTTATGAATTTCCGGATCAATATCTAGCAGCATCTCTTCAAAGAAATTGCAGCAACACTCCCTTTCCTTCTGCCCTTACACACGGCTTCACATCCAGCTCGCAACTTCACATACCTTTAGATCTTTCAGATCTCAGCTCATCTCATTTATTTCACACACCTGCTCGAAATCAAAACAAACTGCCCAATGCAGCGTATTTCCGCTTCGGGAACATTTCGTGTCTTTTTCCGTTTCTGTTTTTTTTCCACGGACACTTCTCAGAAAAAAAAAATATAAAAAAAATTTTACCTTCTTTACTCGAAAAGAGTCCTCAGCTCTTCAATCAACAACTTCAAACTATCCGCAATGAAGATCTTCAAAGTACGTATAAACAACTATCATCAGATAGCACTCGAGCAGGTGATTTGAATGACTCCCAAAATTTGTGTGAAATTTAGGGTCCTGGATGTCAATTATCCATAAATCTTATCTTATCACTTGTTCATCCATGTGTTGAATTTTTTTTTTGCCTCGTAACCAAAGAGCAAATTTACTAACAAGTTATTAACAGGATATTATCTCAGGTGACGAATTATTATCAGATGCTTATGACCTCAAATTAGTTGACGGTGTCATTTACGAAGCTGACTGTACCATGGTTACTGTCGGTGGTGACAATGTCGATATTGGTGCTAACCCATCTGCTGAAGGTGGTGATGAAGGTGCTGAAGATGGTGCTGAAACCGTTAACAATGTTGTTTACTCTTTCCGTTTACAACAAACTCAATTTGACAAAAAATCATTTTTAACTTACATCAAAGGTTACATGAAAAAAGTCAAAGCTCACTTACAAGAAAATTCCCCAGAAGAAGTTGAAACTTTTGAAAAAGGTGCTCAATCTTACGTCAAAAAAGTTATCGGTTCTTTCAACGATTGGGATTTCTACACTGGTGAATCAATGGACCCAGATGGAATGTTGATCTTATTAAACTACCGTGAAGATGGTACTACCCCATACGTTGCTATCTGGAAACATGGTGTCTCTGAAGAAAAATTATAAGCTCATTTATAGTTTGATCTTTTGTTATAGTCAATTCAAATAATTAGGATCCAAGGTTTTTAATTCTTTACAATTAATAAACAAATTGTAGTTATAAAAATATCGTTTATTCATCTATTTTCTTTTTTTGACTATCAAACAAGTGTTTTCTAAAGAAATTTCACGAGGAACATAATGACAAAGTTCAACCTCATACCCATTATGTTCTAACGCATATTTTCTAGATTCATCAATAATTCGTCTAGCCTTCAACCCCAGATCTTCACGTTGTTTGATTGTTAATCCACTGGAGTGATCAGATCCATCTTCATCTTTCATTCCTGGTCTTCTCCCATTAACTGCCCAACTTGCAAACTTCATCAAATGCTTGAATCCTTCTCTTTCAATTCCCAAATCTTTTAAATATTCTTTAGATGCTTTAAATAACATGTTGTAATCACAGCAATGTCTACAACACATTGCCACAATCATACCTTGAAATTTTGAACTCAAAACTGGATTTTTCAAAATACATTGAATTGTCAAATCAGTTGCAGCACCACATAAATGTTTGGAGACACCAACAAAGTTTCTATCATTATTGAAATCTGTTTCAACGACGTTATCCAAATAAAGATCTTTGATGTCGATTTTAACTCTATGAACTTTAGTCTTTAGGTCTTTTTCCTCTGCATCCTTAATCATTTTAGAATCCAATTTCAATCTACTTGGAGATCTATCAATTAGTAAGAAATCAGCAGCTTTACCAGTTTTGAAAATTATGGATTTTGCAATATATCTCGATAATTCAGCTCTTCCACAGCCAAATTCTATGAAATTCAATTCATTGGATAATAATTCCTTGTTATCAAGATGGGAAATTAATGAGGATTGTTGTATGGCATGTTTTTGATTACCAAGTTCTTCCATCCTCTCTCTAACACCTGCATGCTCCAATTGGATTAATTTCAAGTCATCATATCGTGAATATATCTTATCGACGATGGGTATCCATTTTTTATAATCAATATGTAAATCCACATTTTCCTCATTACCAACTTCACAGTTATGATTCAGGCTAAACCATGGAACTTGTGTAGATTCAGTAGCTTTAGCATTGCATTTCTTTGTATGATTCTCTAGATCTTTTTCCCAAACAGTATGTCTTGGATCAATAGGACATGGAACTCTAACATCATCTTGTTTTTGTTTCAAATGTTCAGCACAATATTGTACATCTTTCTTTCTAGTTAGCGGGCATTGTCTATTCTTCTTTGGTATCACATATTGACACTGTAGTCTTTCTGTATTAGTGACTCTACCTTCTTTCTCTTTACGTCTTCTCTTGGATGAGATTCGTAGGTCTGGTTGAGCTAATGGTTCACGATTAATGGTCTTCGGATTTGACATTTTTGGACGCTCTCTAGGCTTTTTTGAAGATATGTAAAATTATTATCCTTCTGAACTAGCTCGCCTTTATGAACTTGTCTACCAACTCTCTTTATCCTTGAAAGTGTCTTTAAACCTGTTGAAAAGTGCATCTCATCAAGCTCATCTCAGGCCAAAAACAACAAAAATTTCATTTTTACCCGCAAATCGGACTCTCTGCCTTTTAGCGCTCGATCTTTTCATTGTTAATAACCAGAAGGCAAACTATTGAACAACCACAAAAACGAAAGAAACCATCTATATTCGACCACAAAAATTGCTTGAATAGCATGTCGTTTGGGAATCCTTTTGCTAATGCTGCTTACGAAAATGACAGTGGTATCAATGGCCTCGGTTACAATGGGTTCGAAGTCTCATTGAATTATATTAGTGGATTGCCCGATCCAAATATTGTGTCTAATTCTTCATTGAAGTTAATGTTCAAATCATTATTGAAAAGAGATGATACTACGAAAGAGAAAGCTTTGGGTGAATTAGCTACTTATGCTGGTAATAAACAGAATGTTGATGACTTGAAAGATGATTTAGTCTTAATTACTTGGATTCAATTATACCCAAAATTATCAATTAGTGAAAGTAAAACTGTTCGTTCTTTAGCCCACCAAGTGCACACTTTATTCATCAGTAACTTACAAAAGTCATTTGCCAAATATTTAAAAGATTCAATTCCTGTACTACTTACAGGTATCTATGATTTTGATAGTTCAGTTTCCAATTCAACATTGAGAAGTTTACAAACTTGCTTTAATAATGATACAGGTAAGGTCAACAATATTTGGATTCTGTTCCAATCTCAAATATTAAATTTCGCAAACCAAGTTTTAAATAAAGAAACTGTGGATTCTTTGTCAGACGATAGGTTCGTTGCTAGAGATGAAGCTGAGTTAAAATATCAAAGACTAGTCAATTCTACAATTTCAATCGTTAACCATTTAATTCAACTGGGATTCAAGACTAACCCAGACAAATTGGAGAAGAGCTTGAAATCATATCAAAACTTTTTTGAATATGAGAATTTATGGCATTATTTATTGGTAAATACAAATACCAATAATCAAAGAATTTACAAGACTTTATTAAGTTTATTGAATTCTACTTTAAAAGTCAAACCAAATCTTGTTACAGGTAATGCATGGAAGTTACTAAGTAAACGATTACTAAAATCTTTGTCGTTCACCAAGAAAATCGATGCAACTTCACAAAATTCTGTCTTATATTCTTCATTAATCATTCCAATCTTGTCAACATTACTTAATTTGGAGAAAGTCAATCCAGACTTCTATGCATATGATAAATCAGCAAAAGATAGAGTTATTGGATTTTTGCAAGTTGGATCTTTGAACTCTGATGCCATTTATTACAAATTATTGGAAACATACTTAAATGATTGTGCCATTTTTGATTTCACCAATGAAGTGGATTCCACTGTCATAGAGAAGATCTTACATGATAATTTCAAAAAAGAACTATCGAAGAATTTGAAATTCAGAAATGGTGCTGATTTCATCTTGAATTCACTATCAACTTATTTGCATATTATAAATAAGTTCAGTGACAAGGAAATAGAAAACCAATCTATTTCTACAATCACACACGAAGTTATTGAAATTAAATCACCACTTGTATCTCGTTTGATTGATATCCTTTCTGAATATGTTCCGTCAGATATCGTACAGAAAGAATTGGATAATTTAGTCAGCGAAAACATTGATAATTTGTTATTATTATCCACAAAGACATCAACACCAATCAACGAAGTGTTATCAGAATCTCTCAATTCATTGAGACAAAAAGCTGATGAACAAAGTGATGCTATAGCCCAAGAGCCTGCATTTGTCATCTTTGATTTTATCATCAAAGCAAACTCTAAGGAATATAGTAAAGAAGTTGATGAATTCATAGATGAATTACCAGGTTTTATTACTCCAAATTTTGTTGATCAACCAATTCAATTATTAGTGAACTATTCAAGATCTGATTTTTATAACAAAGAAACATTTTATGAAGCATTTGATACTATGATCATAAAACTCACCTTTATCAATTTCACAAATCATATTTTAAATAAATTGGATTCATTCAAGAATAACTGTGAACTATTATCAAACAGTACTGAATTAAAGAACTTACTGAAAGTGTCATTAACCAAATATGATTTCTCTAATGATTATTTCTTTAAACCATACTTGACCAACCAAGATACCATCATTAAATTATATGAACTGGCCGATAAACAAGATAAAGTTCCAATATTTGTTGATTACTATTGGAGATATAATTCAAATGATGATGAGCTAATCTGTTTATTATCCAAAAGAACCAACTTTTTAGATCATGCACTATGGAGAAAACCATTAGCATTACCTGTTCATCAAAAAATTGAAACTTTTTTCCCAATGCATCAAGATATGAAGACAAGATATTTCCAAAGCTTGAGAAAGCATGTTGATCAATATGGCGCTAGTATGGAAGTTGAGGACCATGTTGGTTCATTATTGAAGAACGATGAGACCTTATTGAAAGAGTTGGTTGTAGATAATTATGCTGGATCAATCGTTGAAAATTATGGTGATGCGATTGACTCCAAATTATCATTAGGTAACCCACTTCAATCAAATATCTTTACTTTGGATACCAAAGAAGAATCCTTCCAGTTTGATAAACTTCTCCCACTAATCAAATATGGTGAATTTTTGAACAATTTGGCTTACGGATTCAATGGGGATGTATTGATCAATTTGAATGTGATTTCTGAAATAGCAATCGATTATGAATTCTTGTCTGATCATACAAAGCCACAATTGAATTCAAATGATGTTTTACAATTTCAGAAACGGGCTAATGCTAAACTTATTGAATATTTCAATGACGAAAGTTTCAATTCAGTTGTTAATCAAATTATCACAGGTGATTATACCAATCAGGTCTTGGAGTCGCTTGTTAACGCTGAGTCTCATGTTCTAGCATTTTATCATAACAGATTGCTGAAATTGGTCTTGTCAAAATTATACAACGAACAATCTACAAGTAAGATTTTAGATTTAGACATTGACAAGTTTGTGAAGACGAGTATACGTAATTTGAAGCCTACCATTGTCTTGATTTTAACCACTGTTCTATCTATCGTCGGTTCATCATTAGCAGATCCATCATTTGAAAGATTAAGAAACTTAGTTGGATCGGAACTTATAGGTTTAAAAGGCTCCGAAGTGAACACTGTTGGTTTAAAGAAACTTATCATTTTGAACAATTTTCTCAATTTTGATGTTATAGATCCATTATTTGAACCTTTTCAAGTTCAAAGGTTCAATATGATTGTTAATGAAATAAATAAATGGTTGGATCTTGATGTTGCATATGAGCCTGAATTTGTGTTTGTTAGAATTCAGTTATTACAATTTTTAACAAGTTTAAACAATTTAGGTTTTGAAAAAGGCGAAAGCTTTAATGAATTAACTACTAGAATCTTACAAGATACCATTGGAATAGTTGGTATTGGTGAAGGTGAAAACTTGTTAGAAATGAAGTATTATTCTTTGAAATTATACTTGGTTTTGGACAAACGTGGATTATTGGAAAATGATGTTAAAAACGATATTCAAAGTGAGATTTTAGAAGGTTTTGTTAATGATAAAACAATCAATATCAATCAACCTGTCTATATTTATAGCGGTCTTTTAAATCGAGTCTTGAGTAAGATTCCAACCAAACAATTTGGTGAACATTATTCTGAGTTATTTACCAAATTCCAAGAATCCACGAATTTTGAATTGAAAAGACCATTATTGAGCATTATTCAAAAAGTTATTGTTGCAAGACAACAAGATCAAGTTATCGAATTTGAATTATCTAAAGAAGGTGATGACTTAACACAATATAAGATCTCACAAAATTTGATTGATAATGTGTTGAAAGTTCCGGAATTTGCCGAAGATGATTTAGAAGAAGAGAAGAAGTTGATTAATTATTTGTGGAATTGGGTATTAATTTTGTTGAATTTCAAAGATGTTACATTAAAATTACGTTCAATTTATATCAATCAATTACAAAACGAAAATGAAGAGTTAATAACCAAGTTCTTAAACTTCATTTCATTATTGATTAACGGATTTGATGATAAGAAGTTTTTAACGGATATTGAAAATAATCATGATAGTTTCATTAATTATGAATTTGAAAACAGTGTTGATGATTTAGTTGTTGAAGTTAGGTTATTATCAATTCATTTGTACTATACCATCTTAACATCTATTGGCTCATTATCATCAGGTTGGTTCAATGATATTAAAGATAGAAATTTTAAATCCAAAATTGAAAACTTTACGAGTAAATACATTGCCCCAAGTTTGATTGAGAATAAGTTGAATGATTTTGAATTGAAAATACCAAGGTTAACAAAAGATCATGAAAATTTGAAAGTCAAAATTAATAGAGTTACAAACGAAATCAAATCTACATATTTAATTGATGAGCAATATTTAGAATTTGTTTTCAAAATTCCATCAAATTATCCATTAACAAACATTGAAGTTTTAGGACCACAAAGAGTTGGTGTTAAAGAAAATCAATGGAAAGCATGGCTATTAGCGTCACAACGTATCATTTCATTACAAAATGGTGAGATCTTTGAAAGTTTAGAATATTTTTTGAAGAATGTTAGTTTCCATTTCAAAGGATTTGAAGAATGCGCAATTTGTTATTCAATTTTACATCAAGATAATTCCTTACCTTCAAAAACATGTTCTACATGTAAAAATAAGTTCCATGCTGGCTGTTTATACAAATGGTTCAAGTCCAGTGGTGGTAACACATGTCCATTATGTCGTGCTACCTTTAACTTCAGATAGACAGAATATAAGTTTAAAAGGGTTTAAGAATCTGTGTAGTTTATTAGATGCGTCCCCTTACCGCTGCATAACCAACCATTTCTGAAAGCGACGGCGTCGCGACACTTGTACAATTTTTCCAAAAATTATTTCTTAGAGCGACTGTTGGAAAAAAAGTACTAGATCAAAAGACATTAAAGTGATACTTGAAAGAATATATTCACTTTCAAAGAGGATACATTTGACTATTTCACATATTTCGAGATGTCTAATAAGTACAGATCTGTTTCATGGCTAAAGAAGAATAAATTTGCTCCACAAGTGTTTCTATTTAGAAACATGGAGACTGGACAAGTTTTATATTCACAATTACCAGAATTCACAGTATGTTGATGATGATGAATATCTTATAATTCAAGATTATATAGGATAAAGAAAATATGAAATGCTAACTTCTTGACAGGATTATCAAATAAAGAAACAATTTCAAAGACCAAATTGGGAAAATAGATTACCAAGTACACGTCCAGATATTTGGAGGATTATGGCAGTTGCAACTTTCCCAGATTATGAAGGAGCAATTAAAGCTTATGATAGTCTTGTTCAATTAAGAAACATGAGGGATGTGTCGCAAAAAAAAGAAGCTATGAAATTTAGACCAAGAAATAAAGAAAATCACATTTGGTATAGTGCACAATATAGACCAATTTATACACAAGAAGCAGTTGCAGATTTAAATACAGTTGTTAAATATTTACAAAAAACTACCACAATTCATTGGGAGGATGAATGGAGAAAAGGTGATTTAAAACATTGGAATGATGAATTAGTTCAACATGAAGTATTAGATAGAGCAGGTATAAAAACACAAGTTGCATTATTAGATCAATTAAGAGAAAAGGGTAGATTAGCATTTGAAAAATTAAAACAAGAAGAAAAACAAGCTGCAAATGCAACAGAAGCAGCAGGTGAATTATCAAAAGATGAAAAAACCACATCAGTATAGAAGAAAAAAAACTCTATGTAGAATCATAGTTTGACGAGGAGGAGGAGAAGGAATTGTTGTTGAATATTTCACTTGGATTGGAAAAGGAGTATATAAATCTTTTGTAAATAGAATGTCATGAGATATAAGTATTACATCGTATTTTCGTATTTTTTAGCACTTTGCTAATAGGAGGTCATCATCACAATAATGTATCATTCCACAAAATAATAACGTACTTATCGTGTTTTATGTTGTTTCATTTCTGGCCCATATCCCATGTTACTAACGAGCGAAAATGTGGTCCCACCAGCAGCGGACGGGCCCAGCCTAAACTCCAGACACGCTAGGCGGACCGGCAGCACGCTAGACTGGTGTGAGCCGTGCCCGAGCACAGGCTCTCGTGATGGCTCTGGGCGGCGCTTCTGGTGCACACACAGGCAGGGCCCCCGGCCAAAACAGCGCGCCAGCAACCGAGCTCCCGTCGGAAGTGAAATTCAAATTGTTGTTTACTTTTTTTGGTGTTGATTTTTTCTTATTCCTTTTCTTTTGAAGGTATAAAAGAGTTGAATAGAGACAATTTTTGACACTATCTTAAACAATAGAGAATTGTGTTGGGTTTTATCGTTTCGGGAAATTGTCAGGATCGTAAACTATACATTCAAGAGAAAGAGATCTATATTGCTGTTGGTGGTATTCAAACATATTTGTTCTCATCAAAGGGTCTGGAATTCACATTTTGCACCTCCTATTTTGACATAATATCAAATAATCAAATTATCAAATAATCAAACTTTTTTCAAAGCATTCAAATAGTTTCAAATGAATCAAATATTTCTTGCAAATCATACCCTAGTGTCTCCTCCTGATTTCAAGCTGGTTGAGAAGCCAAGTTTGATTGAAGGTGTCCCAGATAACATTTTAGCATTAATCGCCCCAGTTGTTGCATATTGGACATATTCTGGGTTCTTCCATATAATAGATACTTTTGAAATTGCAGAAAAATATAGAATTCATCCACCTGATGAAGTGGCATCAAGAAATAAAGCATCAAGATTTGATGTTTTGAAAGATGTTGTTTTACAACATGTAATACAAAGTTTAGTGGGACTTATAGTATCAAAATTAGATCCAATCCAATATACTGGAGATGAAGAATATAAAATTTGGAAATTATCTCAACAATTTAACAATATATTACCACTATGGTTCTTTAGAATATCATATCTTTATGGACTTTCTGCTTTAAAGATTTGTATTGCTTTTGTTATTATTGATTCATGGCAATATTGGTTACATCGTATTATGCATATGAATAAAACTTTATACAAAAGATTCCATTCAAGACATCATAGATTATATGTTCCTTATGCGTTTGGTGCTTTATATAATGATCCATTTGAAGGATTTTTGTTAGATACTTTAGGTACTGGAGTGGCATCATTAGTTACACAATTAACTCCAAGAGAAGCTATTATATTGTATACATTTTCCACTTTAAAAACTGTGGATGATCATTGTGGTTATGCATTACCATTTGATCCATTCCAACAGTTATTCCCAAATAATTCAATTTATCATGATATTCATCATCAACAATTTGGTATAAAGACAAATTTTTCACAACCTTTCTTCACATTTTGGGATGTTTTGAATAATACAAGATATAGTGATTTGGATAACTATAAGGAGAAACAAAAAAATGTTACAATTGCAAAATATAAACAATTTTTACATGATCGTGAAGTTGCAAAATTGAAAAAAAAGGCTGATATTTACAAAACTCAAAAAGCTGATTAAAACCCCCAAAAAATCCACAAAAAGAAAAAAACAATCAAGAAACACATTTATCTTACGTCCAATGCTTAATAGAAATCAAGCTTTAATTTTAATTTAATCTTAATAATAGTAATAATGAATATATGAATTATTTAATGCCAGTTATTAATAGATTTCTTGAACTTTTTGTAAAGTCAAATAAAATTTCCATTGAGACATCAACATCATTTTCCTTGAGATAATTGATTCGATCTCTATGAACAATTGTTTCCAATACTTGACTTAAAAACCCCCGTGTATAACACCATTTCTGAAACATTTGAAGCTCATCTTCATTGTTGACCATATCCCGTAAATGAACTAGTTCAATTCCATATACTGATTCAATTCTAGATATGAACTTCCCCCAAGAATCATAATCATCATTCTTACAAACAGTCAAATCCTGTACATCGAAAAACTGTTGCACTTTCTCTTCATAGTACTCCTTCTTAAAAGCCAATACAACTTCATTATCTTTTAAAAACCTCAAATCCTGTGAACTCGCAATCCCACAAAAGTTCACATTCACATTCTTCAACGCATGAGATCTTAATTCACTAACCTTGTTATAACAACAGCTAACGAAACAACAACCTATAACATCGACACCTTGTACTCCACGAAGCATACCATCCATTATCATATTTGGTAAGTCACCACACGTATCCAACCCAACTATCAACGCCTTCGGTACTTTCCCGTTAATACTTTTTTGTGAATTTATAAACCTAAGTGTCTCTTGTCCAAAATTTAACGAATCTGTGTGATGAATAGAATCATTACTTAACAGAAACCCCAATTTTTTAGAAGTCTTGATTCTACTGATATCTTTTTCTATACTCAAGATCTTGAAAGTAGAGGATAAGGCATATCCAAGATATGATTTACCTGCCCCTACATCAATAATAAATTCAAATTCGTAGTAAGTGTGGAGTTTGTTAATGTATGATATGAAATGATTTATTTCATATGATTTCCTTGATGAAATGTGTGGAAGATTGATTGTTTGAGATGATGGTGATGAAATTGGCGTACTTTGTTTATTTATGAGTTTGAGTTGGGATAATTTAGGATGTTGTTGATGTATAAAGTCCTTAATTATTTGTTGTTTGGAATTTTGAGTATATTCAAATAGAATTTCTAATTCTTTGTATGATGATAATTCTAAAAATGGTTTCACTAAACTTGAAAATAGTTCACTAGACATGTTAGTAAAATTTGGCTTTATCCTTGCTATAACGTGCTCAACTACAAGGGCTTCTTTCTAAAACAGTTTTATTAATTTTTTTTTTTATGTATTTTTATTTCATAAACAAACGCGTTAATTTGTCGTTATCAAAACCTTTATTTTTCTCTAATATGAAGATGTATGATTGTTAAATGGGAGTACATTACTCGTTTCCTTTTATTTTTAAATGTGAATTGAATATTGATATATTCTTTGATGATATTGTGATGTTATTGTTATTGTTATTTTGAATAAACTTAGACAGATTCTTTCAAAGCTTGGTTTAATTTAGTGATTTTAGAAGCAATTGATAAATCAACGGTTCTATCACCAACTTCAACAATTAAACCACCTAAGATATCTGGGTTAACATCATTTTTCAATCTTAAAGTTTTACCAGAACCAACGAATTTTGATTTAGCAACTGAAGCTTCAATTTTCTTTAAAATTTTTGAATCTAATTTAGTTGAAGAAGTAACAACAGCTTCAACAACACCATTATGAGCATCAGTTAAGATTTTGAATTGAGAAAAGATTGATTCTAATAAATATAATCTGTTATTTTCACCTAAAACTTTCAACAAGTTTGAAACTGAAGCATCAATTGATGGGTTCGATTGAGCTAAGGCATCAACAACAGTAGCACGATCACCTGAAGATAAAGCTGGATTTGATAAGAATTCACCAACATTTGCATCTTTGGTGATTTGAGCTTTAATTGAATCTAAAGATTTAGCAGCAGATTCAATTGAGGTTGATTTTGCTGCTGCGGTGTATAAGGCAGTGGCATAAGTACCATCTAAACCAAACAATTGGACTGGTGGTTTGACTGAGGCAGCAGCAGTAGCCAATGTACGTGAGAAGATTCTTGAAGCCATTTTGACGATGAATTGGAGTGTTGAAATGTTGTCAATTGTGTTGTTCAGGGGTGTTTTCGACTCTTGAATGGTTTTTTTTCCAACTTTGACGAAATGAAAGAATTTGATTTGAAGAGTGCGCGTACCAAACAAAGGCAATTTATTAGGTGAATAATAGGGAGAATTAAAGGATATTGAAAATTATAAACTAGAAATATGTGACGTTAGAACTCCCCTCTATCCAACAGGGACTTTTTCCAGTGAAATACACCCACTATCTCTCAAATAACTACCTTTTCTTAGCTCTTCTTCATTACAGAGTCTCAACTTTCGCGACCAGAATCACGTCCGGGTAAAGAAAACTGAGCTTCAGCTTTGAAAAAAAACCATATTTTTGGCCATTAAATGTTGATGGAATATTGGTCGATTTCAACTGAGAAAACCAGAGTTATAGAAGGGCATCATGTTCAGAGGTCTTACCAGAATAGTGCCTAGAAGGGCGAGTTTCTGGCCGCTCACCTCTATAAGGCTTGCCTCCACCAGTGGTAATGGTCATGATTCACCAGCTGATGTAGTTGCCAAACATGTTGAACCATCAATTCAACAATTATTAATTATCCCACCAAGAGATGCTGATTTAACAGAATTAGAAAAACAAGATCAAACCATCAAGAGACGTCGTAAATTAGCTAAAGAAATTGTTCAAATTAAAAAATTTAAACCAACATCACCAGGTGTTAGATGGTATAGAGCTCCAATATATCCACATTTATATAAAGGTCATCCATATAGACCTTTAACTGTTCATAAAAAGAAATTTGGTGGTAGAAATAATACTGGTAAAATTACCGTTAGAGGTAGAGGTGGTGGTCATAAACGTCGTATTAGAATCTTGGATCATTCAAGAAATGAAGCAGGTCCTCAAGAAGTTGTTAGAATTGAATACGATCCAAATAGAACCGCTCATATTGCATTATTGAAAAACTTGGAATCTGGTAATAAAACATATATCTTAGCTGCTGATGGTCTTAGAGCTGGTGATATTGTTGAAAGTTTCATGCAAGGTATTCCAGAAAGATTAATTAAAGAAATGGGTGGTAAAATTGATCCCGCTATTTTAGCTGCAAGAACTAATCAAAAGGGTAATTGTTTACCAATGCATATGATTCCAATTGGTGCTACTATTCATAATATTGGTATAACAAAAGATCAAGCTGGTAAGTTATGTAGAGCTGCAGGTGCTTATGGTAGATTAATGCAAAAATTACCTGAAAAGAAAAAAGCTGTTGTTAAATTACAAAGTGGTGAACATCGTTATGTTCATATTGATAGTTGTGCAAGTTTAGGTATTGTTTCCAATATTGCTCATCAACATTTAAGTCTTGGTAAAGCTGGTAGATCAAGATGGAGAGATAGAAGACCAAAAGTTCGTGGTATGGCTCAAAATGCTTGTGATCATCCTCATGGTGGTGGTAGAGGTAAATCTAAAGGTAATAGATTATCTGTTTCACCATGGGGTCAACTAGCTAAAGGTTATAAAACAAGAAGAGGTAAATCTCAAAATAAGATGAAGGTTAAAGATAGACCAAGAGGTAAAGAAGGTAGAAGAATGAGACAATAGTTTTAAAAAACATTGTATATAATCATCATGTATATATATTATTATTATTATAATCATTATTATGAACACTGTAAATCCTCTTCATGAATCTTATATGGTTTAACAACATTTTTATATTCTTGAGTTGTATAAACAGATTCTAATCTTATCAAATATTCAGTTGGATCAGCATCAAACATTTGAATTTCATCAATATCTAATACAGCAAAACTTGTCACATCAGAACCAAATTGGTTAATCATTTGATTTCCAAATATATATCTAAATTGACTAGGTCCAATCCATCGAAGTTTAACTTTCCTTATAAAAACTAAGCAATTTGTGGTATATTCTGTAATACGACAACGATTTTCACGTTCATAACTTGAGATGCATTCTTTACTAATGATTCCCAAGATAAAGTTATTTGAATCTGAAACTGATACTAGTAATGAACCATCTGATCTTAGTCTCAAAAACTGCTCAATATGGTTAATTAAAATACAAAATGTTTGGTTTTCGTTTTACTCACCTTCAAGACCTTAACAATTCTTTGTTTCCCACCAAAACTAAAATCATCAACACCTGCACCATAATGATCTATCACTTCTCTTGTAAGCCACTTGTGTAGGTAATCTTTATTAATCAGCTTGCGATCTCTAAAGACCATTTGACTTGATTGAGAACTCAAGAATTGTCGATATTAATGTAAAGAATATAAATGGATTCATCAAAACGAATTTGAATATGAGAATTTCCACTATGATTTGGCAGATTAGATTTTTTGATATTTTATTTCCAACATGTTTGCAAGAAGTACAAGCTAAGTATCAAGAGAATGCTGCTTGATTCCCAACTCATGAGAGATCCAATACAAACTATGCTATAGTCATCATTTGGTACTCGGAAAAACAATATATCATGTCGACATAATCTCATTTCATCTATGTGGTTTTATCAGAAAATCCATCAAAAATTATGTAAACTACATATGAAACCTCTCATTTTCAACACATATATTACACGTAGCACATGAAACCTGATCATTTGACTTCCTCAAACTTATGGAAGCCCAGTTCATAAGTATAACCAAGAACTAGTTTAGTAAATTCAGCAATATGATGGAAACTCAATCTATCCAAAGTATCAGTAGTTGAATGAATATAAGGATTGGTATATTGGAAATCACTTTCAATAACAAAGCTTGAAGGATAACCATTTTGTAAGGCACTTGCATGATCACTACATGCATAACCGCACTTAGTTTCAACCCATGGAATAGATAAATAAGAATCAATAACTAATTTAACAAAATCAGTGAAAGGAGCAGAGACATAATCTGTTATAACACCAACGTGTTCTTCTTTCCCGTTATCAATGGTTTTTTGAACATATCCAGTCATATCTTGTTGCAATACTGACACAACTCTTTCTCCTTTAGACTTATAATCTGTAAAGATGTCTAAAGATCCTAATAATCCACCTTCTTCTGCTGAATAAAAGTGAAATTCTATTGTATTATCTGGTTCAAAACCTGATTCAACCAAAATTCTTAATGCTTCCAAGTTCGTAGTAACTCCACTTCCGTCGTCATCTGCTCCTGGACTGTTTTTTTGTTAGTACATTGCTTCTTTCATGTAAGGTAATATTACTTACGCCTTCATATAATTCGGAAACAACAAATTAGTCGAGTCTTGATGAGATCCAACAACGACTTTATTTTCTGGAGTTTTCTTACCTGGAATACTAACAATAATTGAAAATTGTAACCATTCATGTTTGAATTTCTTGACGGTAATTTCATTCTTAGCACCGGTGACAATTTCATTCAGTTTTGCAAATAACCAAGATGCACTTTTCAATCCATTTTCAGATTTATAATATCTTGAATAGAAGGATGAAAAGTTTGCTAAATTATCATGCAAGTTTTCCAATTGAATATTAGTTATCAAGTTTGAAACTTCTTTAGGATATGACACATTTGTTGGATAGTTATAAACTGGAACTGGAACTGGTTCATTCTTTGTTGACCAAAACCATGATTGGTGATTAGTTATATCCATAAACTTAACACCACTTCTCTTCAATTTTAATTTCTCTAATTCACTTATTCTGATAGGGGTTGAATCTTCAGATGTGACAATTAATCTTTGTTCTTCTCCAAGAAATGGGAATAGATTTTTGATATCTTCAACGCCCCATAATGGGAATCCCATTGACACTGAAGTCAAACATAATAACACGATAGAGGAAAACTTCATCTTGGAAACTGTGCCACCTACTCTTGAATAGTGATATTTCTCGAGGAATAAATGGTGGCACAATTGTTTAGATAATGTTTAAGGCCTATCAGCAAAAGTACTCGAATTCTTGCGCCGGTTGACTTCCCAATACGGAAGTCAGCGAGGAGAAGTCTACACTGAGATTAATTGAATTTAATCTATAAAAAATAGATGAGAAAGGTGTATAAAAGGGATGAACTATATTTTTAGGAACGATATGGATCAGAAGATAACATCATCTTCTTGTTCTTGAGTCAAACTACTTGGATCGGCATCTTCTTCTGCTTTTGTTTCTTCTTCTTTCTCATCCACAGCTTCGTCCAAGTTTGTGGCTTCTGTTGGTTCATTTATAGGATCACCTTCCTCAGCATTAGCTTGACCTTCTTGTTTTAATTGTTCTCTCTTTGCTTTTAATTCAGCATCAGATTTAGCAGTTGCTTGTTGTTTCTTTTCTTGGACTTTTTTCAATCTATAAAATTCTTCTCTATCCAATTCATCCAATTCACTATTGATATAAGCAATTGTGTTTTCTGTTCTTGGAATGATGACATGTTCAATAGCGTTAACTCTTCTATTTGTGACTTTAATGACTTCATCCAAGATTATAAATGCAGTTTGTAAAGATGCTAATTCCACAAGAGTTTCAACAGCTTTTGAATAAACATTTTTAGCCTTTTGAACTTGCTGACCACCTCTACCTAAACCTGTTAGTTTGAAGTCATTAATTTCTTCTTCGATATAGCTTTCAAACTGTGGTAAATAAACACCACTAACATTTTCTTGTTTGGCTCTAACCTTGAATCTAGCATTCTTGACAGATTCTTGAACTTGATAACCAATACTACCACCAGTTGCATATGAAACTTCAGCTAAAGAAAAGGCGGCTGTTTGCATGACTCTACCCATCTTTCTTTTAGCCTGGAATCAGTTAGTACATGGGTATTCTGATTCTCTTCGCTTCAATACTCACATCATCAATACGTTTCGTTATATCCCTAAACCTTTTAGTCAACGCTTCAGATTTTCTCTTCAACAAACTGTGACCTTGCTGTGCACCTTTTAATTTACCTTTCATAAGACCTAAGGTCATACGAGTAGGGAACACTGCTTCTCTAAAGACAACATAGTTAGTATCTCAATTCCTAATCGATGCAACCACTTTCATTATCTCCTTGAATTACTCCCCTGTAAATTTTCCACCAATTGTCGAGAAAATAACCAAGAAAATACCAGTGCACCATTATCTATACCCTCTACTCACCTATTTTGTGACATTTTACTTCAGTGACCTCGTTAATGCTCAGTAGCAACGCAAAAACAAGTCGTCGTTGATTCAGAATCCTCCAAATTCATTCATCTTTTATCAGCTCTTTTTTGAAACGCTTCAAAAAGAATTCGCGAATTTTGAAGAGTACCGAAAAACTTCAAAACAATAACAAAAATTATAGAAAAGACATAATTTGAGATCAGGAATACAGAGAAATTATTTTGATGATGGTAGCTTCTGGTGTGCAGAGTGAAAAATTAGGACTACATATGGTCAAGGACGATGATCTTCCGTATGAGTACCAGATTCTAGAGGATCCAAACAACCTCACAAATTGGTTAAGATATTATTGGCATAAAGATTCCACATTGGAGAAACTATTCATTCTCCAGAGAGCTTGTAATCATTTGAAAAGATCATATAAGTTATGGATAATGTATCTAGATATGAGAATTGAGCTGGTAGAAAACTTGAATCCGATTGAATACAAATTAGAATTCGTGAAAGTGAATAATGAGTTTGAAAAGGCACTCTATTTATTAAACAAGTTGCCAATGCTTTGGGTCAAATATTTACAATTCTTAAATTTACAAGATGATGTTACATTGATAAGGAGAAAGTTTACTGAAGCTCTAAGAGTCTTACCAGTGACGCAACATGAAAAGATATGGCCCTTGTATTTGAACTTTGCAGATGAAGTTGGTGGTATAACTGGATCTAAAATTTATCTAAAATATTTAATATTCAATCCTGATGACATCGAGTTAGTGCTGAACAAGTTGATACAATTCAAAGACATTAATAACAGTCTTTCAATATTTGAACGAATTTTAAATGATGAGGATTTCGTATCAAAAGAAGGTAAATCACCGTTAGAACTTTGGTTAGACTATGCCGATATCCTAATGTCCACTAAAAAAGCAAATCAAGATCATGATTTAATTGTGGAAAATTTTGTACAGAATGGTATCAAAAGGTTTCCTGATCAACAGGGAAAACTATATGTTAAATTGGCGACATATTTTAGTAAAAGAGGACTTTATGAAAAAGCCAGAGATGTACTAGAGCAAGGTTTGAGATTAGTGTTAACTGTTAAAGATTTTACAGTGATTTATGATTGTTATGCTGAGTTTGAAGAAAGTTATATCAATAAATTAGTTGAAAAAATAGCCGAGACGGAAGAACTAGGTGAGAATAATAATGAATTGAATCTAGAATTAGACTTAAAATTAGCAAGATTTGACAAATTAATGGACAAGAGACCTTTCTTATTGAATGATGTTAAATTACGTCAAAATTCAAATAATGTTGAAGAATGGTTATATCGTATATCATTGTTTCCTAGTGATAACTTAACAGAAATTTTACAAACTTATGTTAAAGCTATAACAACTATTGAACCATATAAAGCTACAGAAGGATTATCTAGATTATGGATAAACTATTCAAAGGTTTATGAAGATAATGATGATCTACAAACTGCAAGAACGATTTTAGATAAAGCTGTTAAAGTTCCATTCAACTCACCTGAAGAATTAGTTAATATTTGGTTAGAATGGTCAGAATTAGAATTAAGACAAGATGATTTAGAAAAGGCTATAAAAGTGTTAGAAGTTGCAACTAAATCTCCTAAAGTTTCGAAAATTGATTACTGGGATTCCAATATTCCTGTACAAGGAAGAATTCACAAGAGTATCAAAATTTGGTCATTTTATCTTGATCTTGTTGAAAGTTCTGGTGATATTACTAAAACATGTGAAATTTATGATCGTGTATTTGAATTGAAAATAGCAACACCATTAACTGTGATTAATTATGCAAATTTTCTTGAAGATAATAATAGATTTGAAGAAGCATTCAAGATCTATGAACGAGGTGTAAATATCTTTAAATTCCCTGTTGTCTTTGAAATTTGGAATATTTACTTAACAAAAGCCATGAAGAGAAATTTAAACATTGAAAGATTAAGAGATTTATTTGAACATTCATTGAATGATTGTCCTGGAGACCTTTCAAAACCAATTTTTTTATTGTATTCTAAGTTAGAAGAAGATAATGGTTTAATTCAAAGAAGCTTGAAAATTTTAAACAAGGGCATTGATTCAGTTAAATTAGAGGATAAACCTGAATTAATAAACATATTAGTTGCGAAAACCATTCAACATCAAGGTTTAGCTAACACAAGATCAATTTTAACAAAAGCAATTGATGAATTACCATTAAAATTCTCTATTGATTTTGTTATAAAATTTTCAGAAATTGAAATTCAATTAAATGAATATGAACGTGCAAGAGAATTATTAAAATATGGGGGCCTTCAACAATCACCATTGAAAAACACCAAGTTATGGGATTTTTGGAGTGAATTTGAAATCAAGTATGGTAATAAGGATACATATAAAACTATGTTACGTATTAAAAGACAAGCAATGGAGGAATTTAATACTGATGTTCTCAATTCTGAACCGATGGGTTTCGTTAAATCTAGCGAGGGGCCAAAAGTTAGTTCTATAAATGCATCTGAAGATGCTAAACTACAAAGCCAAGGTAATGGACAATCTGAAAATCCTGATGCAATTGATTTGGATATCTAAAATTTTTTTTATTTGAAAAAAAAAAAAGGTCTATATATATAAAGTTCGTAAATAATCATTATGATCGCCACTAAATATGTGGTTTATTATTATCAACCCAATCTTGTGTAGACATTTGAGACAATCTACTTAATGCTCTAGCAAATGCGAATTTTTCTTCATCTAATGCAAATAATTGAGCTTTTTTAGCAATTTTTTTACTAAAACCATGAGTTTTGACTAATTCATCCATTTCAAATCTATCATCTATTTGTTGTTCATCTTCATCCCTAACTTTTAATTCATATGAACCTTCTTTGATATCCTCAGGTTCAACAAATAAATCTTCAAATGGTGCAGCAACAGTGACGCATAATCTTCCATGATTATCATAAACTGCATCTAAAAAGGTAATAAATCTTCTAACTTGGTCTCTAACATTGATTGATAAATATGGAATATCAGTGACAATAAAAGCATTAAATGAAGTGGCCAATGATAAGTAATCACCAGCAGCTAATGGAGATCCACATAATTCTTCAAAAGTGAATTGTGCAACATTTGGAGGTGAACCTTTTGGAACTTTTAATTTTCTCCCCCAAATTGTTAATTCTATATCATTTTGAACAGGTTCATCTTGTGCAAAGAAGGCATACCATGATTCTATATGTTTTTGAGCAGCAACTTTTGAATGTTTAGATTCATATGAAACACCAGGTTTTGGATAATAATAAACTGATGAAATTGGTTTTGGAACTTTTCTATAATCAGTTGGAGAATTTAAATAAATAACTTCTGTACGTTTCTTCATTAATTGAATACATGGTATGAATGATTCCCTTTGAATACCATTAATATATAAATCATCAGGAGCTCTATTTGAAGTTGCAAAAAGTACTAATCCATGATCAGGTCTTAATGCTCTTGTTATTAAACGACGTAAAAGCATCGCATCGGCAACATCTGTGACTTGGAATTCATCAAAACATAATACAGTTGCCTCTTGAGCAATTTCTGCAGTGATTAATGGAATTGTATCAAGATCTGATGAGCCATGTTGAATTTTCAATTGATGAGATCTTTTATGAAGATTTTGCATAAATTGATGGAAATGCAATCTTTTTTTAGGTAAATGATCTGGTATTGTAGAATAAAATAAGTCCATCAACATGGTTTTACCACATCCAACATCACCATAGAGATAAATTCCTTTTGGTATTGATTCATAATCATCATCTGTAAATTCTGTTCTTTGTTTATTGAAAATATTTGAAAACATTTTAGTTAAACCAGTTTTTGGCTTGAGGGAATCAGCATTTGGAACCTCAACAATTTTGGATTGATAATTAACTAATTTTTCATGTAAATTCCCTAACGAGGATATTATACCTCTTTGATATGGATCATCTTTCAATTTACCAATCGAAACTAAATGATCATATTGTTGTAATGGAGTTCTTTTAGACGAATTTAAAGTCCTTATGGTGGTATGAAATGATCTCTTGGATATTATGGGGGTGTATAATCGAAGCATTATATGTCCCTTGTAGTGAGTCACCTCCTGTTTATGCCTATTATGAGGATTATGATGATAAAGACTTTGGGTTTTTAAAGAACTAGTATAATATAAATTGTGAATTCTGATTAATGTTTTTTTTATTGTCGAAAATCTCCGTCGGTGACCGGGCCGAAGAGTCGGTTCCTGGATTCCCCGGAGTGAAAGATTTATAACGAGAAACTTGGAACATAAAATGATTTAATGGTGATGGTGTTGGTAAAGGTGGTGATTATGATGATTGTGGTGCTCTATATATTCTTTGTGTATTCAACAGATGACTAGTGGTGCACTTACTGTGGGAGAAAAGATGATTATGGGTCATTGAATTGTTCAATTTTACCAAGATCGAATTTGACCATGGTACTCTGATCTTTTACCATTGGGAAATTTAAAACTCAACAATGTAGACCATCATATAATATTTGGTCAGGTACTGGAATAATATAGATCTTTTTCATAGGTATTCTCAAATTAATAAATAAATTAATATTTCATTCAAGATCTAACACTAAATCTCAAAAGAGTTCGCGAAAGTTCAAAGACATCAAAAATTAAGCTCAAAAACATCAACAAACCACATCATCATCAACCCATCAAACCAACCAATTACCCATCCATCCCACAGTGGTATCCACCCGCTTTACCAATGGTCAACTCCACAATAGACTCCTTCCAGAACATTTCCCTCAAAGAAGATGCTCAATTTACAGATATAACGCAATTCATATTTTCCAAATCTCAAAATTTAAAAACTGGATCAATTGTTAAATCTCCTCATTTTTCATTATTTGAAGGTACACATGCCCTTGAAGTGACAAATGATAAATTAGATTCTGGTTTAATCTCTCTTACAGACGAAGAAATTCAATTTGATTGTTCCAAGGGAAGATCATTAACAGAGGTATTACATCTTAGTGATTATATATTTCGTTCAGTTTTCGTTTGGTTAAATAATTCTTCATTAACAGTTACGGTATTTAGTTGTAGATATGTTGAGAATTTATTAGTTAATTATACTCAAAATGTTCGTGGTGGATTATCAAGTTGTAAATTCATTTCACCGGGATCTTCAATTCCAGATATGACTAAATTAGAAAGTTTATTAGTTCATAAAGTATTGAGAAGTGTTGTGCTTGGTGTTTTACATTTTGTTAGGTTATGTCTTACATTAGGACAAGGTGGTGTGGTTTACGAAGAAGAAGATATAAATACTCAAAATATGAATTTAGATGTTTTGTCATTAATTGGATCAGATCAAGTCTTAGGTGAGATTAATAGTTCAATAAATTTCTTGGGGAAACATTTCCCTGGTTTTAAAGATTCATTATTAATTATAAATATTTTACAAATTTTGAAAAAATTAATTGATTTGCCCTTTTTCCTAAGTATCAAAGTTCCAAAGGGTTCAAATGGATATGGTATTAATACAGATGTTTTAGATTCATTATTATCAAATTGTGAAGTGTTGAGAGAAAATATTGATTATTTAAATTCTTTACCGGAAATTCCTGGATGTTTTAGCTTGGGTATACAAAAAAGATTAGATAATAGGTCACCTACAAGATCTCTAGTATCACCAAAACAAGAAGATTATTCATCATTAAAATTAATGTTGACGGATTTTAAAACAATATTTGAAGTTAGATATAGAGAAGATGTATTACAATTGAAAAATTATGCCTTAAATTTTGCCAATACAACGCATCATACAATATCTCGTGCATTTTTCCCATTATTTTTAATTAGAGATGATCGTACAGTTTTAGGGGATGAACAATTCATTGAATTGTTAATGGAAGATTTAATATCATTTACATGTTGTGATTCTTCAATATTTGGAACTGATAATTTAGTTGTACGTTCCAAAATGAATGAGTTATTAGAACAAATAAATATAGCATATTTTGAATGGTTTAATACAATGAGTCAAAATCCATGTCGACAAAGACAACATTTATCAAGAACAATAATATTATTTGATACATTACAAGCAAATACTGAGGAATTTGAATTAGAAATGGAGAATGTTTTTCAAATTAAAGATGAATTTGAAGAGGAAGAAGGTATAATGAGTCCTGCATTACCAATTTCTTCATGGATATATTATCAAAAATTAGAAATTATGTTACAAGTTGTTCTTAGAGGATTTGAATTAGATGTTTATAAAATCTGGGAATATCATTCAATGTATTGGTATGCAAATTATTTAACTGATCATATTGAAGCATTATTGAATCGTATTATGAAATATAATACATACAAGATTGATCATATTAAAGATATGGGTAAAAAATTGAAAAAGAAAAAAGGTGAACAAAAACAAAGATATAAAGAAAAATACCAATACAAAACTACACATATTATTCCATTGTTAGAAAAAATCAATAATGTAATTAATAATTTGATAAATAAAAACCAATTAATTAGAGATATGTGTCATTTAGAATTATACAATTTAGGACAATTGATTAAAAATGGATTTATCAAAGTCCCAGATTTCCCATTCATTAAAGATGAATCTATGCTTTATGATTTAAGAATGAAACCATTTAGTACAGTAGGAGTTCCAACGTTTCCAACTTATGAACAATATCAAATGGAACTATTAAGGATAAACATCACGACTGAACAAGTTGAATTGATTAAAAAATCAATAATGGACAACATTAAGTATTTTGTTGATGAGATTAATAAGGACAATTCTTCGCTCGGAATGAAATTGAATAAATCCAGCTGGATCAATTGGTTTAAAGAATTTCAAAAAAGTAGTATTGGTATCACTTTAGCAAATGTTAAACATCAGGGTATTAGTGATTATAGTAGGTATAGAGCGGTTATTGAGCAAGAAGGGTACCATCGTTACTTCCCTGTGGTGACAATAAAAGAGAAGTGATGCATCGGTTTTCATTCATAATACATAATATACAATTCATAATACATAATTCATAATATTTTATAAAAGTTTTTCCATGTATATTAAACGCGCTATATTTATATATATAAGCTTAATCCAAAGCCCTCTAATCATATCACATGACACCACATCCAGATCACATGATACATGGTTTTCGCCCTAATAAATGTTGAACAACACAGAACCACATACATCCCAACACCACGCCGTGTTTTTCAGTGTTTTTTTTTTGTCCAGCCAAAAATAAATTTCCTTGGAGACGACTCATTTTTCCAATAGTTAATTCGCGAATTTGGTCTTAACTATGGGCGACAACAGAATTCGTTACGCGCCGCACCACAGATTCCTCAGTTGGAATTTCCCACGCTCAAAACAATTTTTCAACCTGACTTTATACCAATACTAACAACTTGGATTTTAATATCAACATAACAATAATTAATTCAAAATGCCTCCAAAATTCGATCCAAATGAAGTTAAATTTATCTACCTAAGAGCTACCGGTGGTGAAGTTGGTGCCTCAGCTGCTTTAGCTCCAAAAATTGGTCCTTTAGGTTTATCTCCAAAAAAAGTTGGTGAAGATA
Source organism: Hansenula subpelliculosa (assembly GCA_030582255.1). NCBI lineage: Eukaryota > Fungi > Ascomycota > Saccharomycetes > Phaffomycetales > Wickerhamomycetaceae > Hansenula > Hansenula subpelliculosa. Next base: position 29,453 of record JAKTWW010000273.1, read on the forward strand.
TTGCCAAAGCAACAACTAAATTCAAAGGTATCAGAGTTACTGTTCAATTAAGAATCCAAAATAGACAAGCTGTTGCTTCAGTTGTTCCATCTGCTTCTTCATTAGTTATCACTGCATTAAAAGAACCTCCAAGAGATCGTAAGAAGGAAAAAAATGCTAAACATACTGGTAATATTCCATTAGAAGAAATAATTGAAGTTGCAAGACAAATGAGACATAAATCTTTTGGTAAAACTTTAGCTTCTGTCACCAAAGAAATTTTAGGTACTGCTCAATCAGTTGGTGCTAGAGTTAACTTCAAAAATCCTCATGATATTATTGATGCTATTAACGCTGGTGAAATTGATATTCCAGAAAACTAAGTTTAATAATAATTTGATTTAGTTTAAAGGGTAAAGAGAAAAAAAAATAAAATAATATGAAGGATAAATTTGTTCCAATAGGAGTTTTACTTTTAATTATATATGTATATTGATTAAATGGGGTGTTTCATGAAATCCAATTGTAAAAACCCAAGTGATCTACTAACTAATTCAATTCAAATGACTAATTCAATACAATCCAATCAATGGATTATCCATCCATTCCAATCCAATCTTCCAATTATATAGATATATATACGCTCAGTTTGCCAACACTCTGGTGCCTAGTCAAGTGATATCTTTGAATATCCTTGGATCTATACTAGGTTCCTATTTTGGTGCAAACAAGATTAACTTTAGCTAATTACTCACCAAGATATACTGATACTTATAATCAATTCTTCGGTTTTGATTCTTAAAAGATGGTTATATTGGTCCATTTCAAGAGCTTACAATTTATTACAAAAAAAAAACAAGGGATGTTTGGTGATTGGAATTGGGAATTAGGAATTTGAATTCGAATTGAAAGTGGAAATCACTTCGATATCGTATTGTGTAATCTACTATTATTGATTATTTCTATTTACCTGAATAAACATCACATCATTCTATTGATTCGTATAGTTTCATTTACATCATCAATTCTCTTGCATATAAAAATTTTCTAGTCTTATACTTAATCAATTTTTGGTATTGGGCCACATTTAGATTTTTTTGAACCGTAAAATCTGTCATTTCTAAAATACTCCAGTTTTAAATTCAACAAAACAACAACAAAACAAATCATTAACAATCTAACTTGTCAATAACCATCAGCACCTAGATTAGAAACCACATGGATTATAATAATCATGTCAGATTCAATAGGTATGTTTCTTCTTTCTTTTTGGAGTCGTCCGACTCATTATTGAGATAAATATGGATTTGGTACAAATATTAACATAATTAGATCGTGTCTTTGTAAAAGCAATATCAACAATTAGAACATTATCAACCAGATCAGGTTATGGATCATTACCTAGACCTCCAATTGAGAATAGAATTAGGCTATATGGGTTGTATAAACAGGCAACTGGTAAGTAACTCATTATAAGTATTCCTTATAATCTTTGATGTCCATTCTTTGCTTACTCCATCATTGTTACATTGTGATTGATTGATTATAATTGAGAAAATAATATGAATCATGGATTGTTCACTTTTTTGATCAATACTAACACACAAATCTATTAGAAGGAAATGTCGAAGGATTAATGCCACCACCAACTGGTCCTTCACCATCAGATCAAAACGCTCGTCGAAAATACGATGCATGGAAATCAGAAGAAGGACTAACCAGAACAGAAGCCAAACGTCGATATATTTCCTACTTGATAGAAACCATGAAATTATATGCAAGTGGTACACACGAAGCACGTGAATTATTAAGTGAACTAGAATATTTATGGGATCAAATAAAGGATATTGAACCTAGTCCAAGTCCTCCTATGACTCCTGTTTTACAAGGTAGTTTAGGTACGAGTCTTTATGGGGATAGTTTTTTGGATAGTAGAAGTTTTTCACAAAGTCATGGTGGTGGTGGATATACCGGTAGTCAAGAATATTTGAGTAGAGATGTTGCTGTTTTGAAGAAAGAGGTTGGATTAGCTTTACGTAGGATAAATCAAGAATTGAATCAAATTAATGAAAAAAATAAAAATAATAATAACAATGATAATGATAAAAAAGATGATAAATTACTGGGGAAAACAATAATGGGGGTTGATATTAAGGTATTGAAAAAAATCGGATTTGTGTTGTTTAAATTTTTAGGTGGTGTTGTGAAAAGGTTTCTTGTTGATATTGTTATATTAATTAGTTTAATCAAATTTATCAAATTTAAAAATGGATTAGATATAAATCTTTTGAATAGTGGTGGTGTTAATGGAACAGGTTCAATGACTAATACTGGTTTTAAAGATTCATATTTTAATAAGATTTTAATCACAATGTTTAAAATACTAAATAAAGCTAATTTGATCAATTTCAATAGGTTATATATAGAAATTGATTAATCATTATACTACATTGTTTATAAGTTCAATTTTGATATCCTTCTTTACGTATATCTAAGACGAGGAACAATTATAAACTAACAAAATAAATCAATAAACAATCAAACAAAAAAAATAATATAAACTCAAATCAAGAGATTTAAAACACAAAAAAAATAAAAAAACTCCAAACCCAACCAAACGTAACACATAAACTTAACCAAAGATTATTTCCAACTCTAAGTACTTGATTTCTTTGCAGTTATACTATTATTTATAACGTTATTAACGTCAGCATAATCAATAACAACACCTTTATCAGAACATTTTGCTTTACTTCTTAATTCTGTACATAATCCATCAATATCAATTTCTGAATATTTTGGATGTGCAGTAATTCTATCCCAAATTTCTGTACATTTCAATAATTTTCCATCTCTAGATGGTACAACTTCATCATCATTTTCTTCTGTTGTTGTTGGTAGTGTTGTTGCTGTATCATAATCTTCAATACCTAATTCTTGTCTTGTTGTTGGTGTAGATTTTGTTGATGGTTTTGATAAAGATGATGTACGTCTTTCCACTAATGGAGATTTTCCATTATTTCCATTACCATTATTGAAAATACCAAATGGATCATAAATAGATTCTTCTGTAGTAAGTGAATTTATTGGATCAAATTCAGGCTGTTGTTGTTGTTGTTGATTATATGAATCTTCATTAAATAAATCATCAAATTCATTGCCCGATGCAAATGCTAATGTTGGATCAAAAGTATTGAAACCTTCATTATAATATCCATCATTCAAGAAGGATAATGGATCGTCATTAAACATTTGTTGTTGTTGTGAAGGAGCTTGTTCCTTGTTTAATTGTAATGGTTCACCGTTTGGTGTATTACCTTTTGAAGCATGAGGAGATTTTTTTGGCATTGGACATTCTTTTGTGCCACATGCTTGATTTAAATCTTTACAAAAATCATTTATACCTTCATCAAAATGTTCATTGAATTTGAAATCTTGTCCTTGATGTTTAGAATTTTGTTGTTGTTGTTGTTTAACTTTATTAAATAATGGTAAATCACGTTGATCATCAGTATTATATAATTCAAAAGGTGAAGATTCTGCAGATGATGTTGTTGAACTATCTGAAGCCAAACCTGGAGCATTTGATGAATTTGAAGTATTAACATTATTATTATCATTGTTATTATATTTATTATTACCACCATTATTATTTGATTTTGAACTTGTTGTTGAATTTTTACGACTCCATGGAAATTCAAAAGAAAATGGTAATTGTGGAGGTTTTGTATTATAATCATCATTTATTGATGAAGAATTTGTTCTTGATGATGAAGATAAATTATCATCAAAAGTTGAAGAGTCAGCATTTGAATCATTGGAAGAAATTCTTTGATGATTTTCTGGAACTTTTGGTAATTGTAAATCACTTATATCATTTGTACCACGATGTTTCGCTAATTCAGTCATCAACATTTGAACTTGTAATCTTAAAAATTCAGATTCTGTATGTGCAGATTTTTTTTCATCTTCTAAATTTTGAATTTTCAACTCCAACTCTTTCATTTTTTGTTCTTTACGTTCTCTAAATGCTCTTTGAGCAGCTCTATTTTGTGCGGTTCTCTTGTTTTTCGGTTCTGATGATAATGGTTTACGACCTGGTTTATTAATTTTTTTATTATTGTCCTCTTGTCTTTTAACATCATCTAAACCATCTTCACTGAGTTCCTCAGATAAAAGTCTCTTAGAAAAAACTTCAGTCATTTTTGAATGATTAAATTTGAAAAACCTTTAAACCTGGGGATTGATGAGACTCTATGTAGCAGCAGCTAAAATATAACTTGATGTATCTCTAATGAAATTTCTGGTGATATATATATCACTCTACCTTGTGCCTTTGAGTCTGATCCAATCCAATAACTTGTAGACCAACTTGTTGATGTATAAACCTGAGTTCAATCTAATTCTCACGTTTTAGGGTCTCTTCCAAAACCAATTAGTAATCCAGCTAGATGGGTCTAAAATTGAATGTCTTGATAACTAAAGATTATAGCACTGTCGTTCCAACACTGATGCCCTTCTACTAACAACTATTCACTATCTGTTGTCACAATATCCAATGACTTAACAACAGATTCAATAGTAACAGTTATAACGCATTGTTTGCCACTTAATCCAACCTCAAGAGCTTCTTCACCTGTTTTGAAAGATGACAAATTAACGACGCGTTACCCGCCAAATCAGCCATTTCGCTTATGTAACGGCAATTTTATCGGATTTATCAGAATGAATCGAGAATTACTGAGCTCTATGTATATATACACAATTTATACATTTTATTAAACATGGAAATAAATAGGATATACATATTATTGGTGGAAAACGGTAATTGGTTCTGATATGGTGTGAGTGCTTGGTTTAGTAGATTGGGAACCATTGCTACTTTATTTGTGAAAAACGGATATTCCTCAACCTCAATATCCGAATATACTAAATAGACATGATTTGAATATCGACTGAATCTAGGATCGTTATGGAATCAGATACCTCTTGTAATATTATATTCCTAATATTAATATTGGGTGTAAATTCATGTGCTAAATCATTCTAATGCATTATTATACCTCGGATTTTTAGTGGATTATATTAGAAAAATTGTACCTGATGTTTGGGTAATTTCATATTTGCTTATCAAATCTTCATCGTAATCAAATTTCAATCTGACCGTTTTTCTCTAAAGTCTACACACACCCTCTACCAAATTACATTAACTTTTTCTATTATATTGTATCATACACTTGTAATATATATATATATGTATATGTGAGAGATTGAATTACTCTGGATAGCTATGGTTCCAATTGAATGTCTAAGCAACGGATTTAACTAATTTATTATATGTTTTTTCATCAATAACACCTAAATTATATAAATAAAGATGTAATTTTTTAACCAATTCTAATATATCTTTTGGTTCCATATTTGTAACAACTAATTGTAATACAGAACCAACATTGATTCTATTTGTACTTAGGAAAGTTTCATAATATAAATATGCAAATGATCCCATCAAGAATTGACAATCAATACGATCTGTAATACCACCATGACCAGGAATTGTATGACCAAAATCTTTGACTTTAAAAGTTCTTTTCAATCCACTTGCAAAAAATCCACCAAATGGTGCAATTAATGATGCAAATGATGCTAAATTCAATGAATGGAAATAAATTGGTCTAATTGTAATTTTATAAATTCCTAAATTTTCTGCAATAACTGGAGGAATTCTAAAATCTTGTGCAATGAAAATTGGATTACGATCACATGAAATATGAGAAAATACATTTTCACGTAAATCTGTAACTGGACAAATTAAATATTCATAATTTGATAAAACTTTTGCCAATAAAATACCAATAAGTGATGTAAAAATCCATGCACCAACAAAACCTTCCACTGTTTTTTTAGGAGAAATTGCAATTAATTGAGTTTTACCAAATGTAATACCACAAAGATATGCAAAAATATCATTTGTAATAACTAATAAAACTGGTAATAAAAACCAAATAATACCATTAAAAATGTTATTAATAATTAAATGTGCTTGAAAAACAACTAATAATAAAACCATATGTGTAATACATAGTTGTGAAAATTGAAATTTATAATGACCTTTTTGTAAAGTACAAACAAATCCAACAAATCCTAGAACATAAAGACAATAACTTAAAAATCTATGATGTGTTGCTAATGGTGTTAAAAATTGATTTGTGAAGATTAAATGATTAAAAGAATGAATAAATGATTCACCATCTAAATAATAAATTGTGGTAAATAAGAAATACCAATTTAATGTCTTTGTTAATGGTAAATTTTTATCTTTTGATGGTTGTGATGCAACTGCAATACATTCTTTAAATGTTAAAATTTGAAATATGAAAATTAATAAAACAGTCCATGCATGACCCATTGATAATACAAAAACAAATCCCATAAACATTAAAATAGTCCAAATAGCACGAACAATAAAATTTTGTTTCTTCTTTTCACGTTCACTTAAAATGACTTCATCTTTTGAATTCTCCCTTGATTCTTTCGGTTGTGTTGTTGTTTTAACTTGTTGTTTCTCTTGTTTTGTATCATCAATTTTTTTAGCCTTAGACTTCGTTGTAGTTTTCTTTGGTGCCATTATTGTGAACTTTAAATCAATTGGTTATGTGTTTTTTTTTTGATGCTTTAATTTGCCCCTAATACAGATAATGAACCCTTAGAGTTGAGATAATGATTTCAATTGGATGAATATGGAAATGATTTGAGAAAAGAGTTGTGTTGGTCTTCCTTAATGGATAGGATAAGAATCAATTGATGGATAAAAATAGGTCTGTCTAATAAAATTACAATTGGCTCTTGATTGTTTAATGTCGTTGATTTGAATCAATTGTACTTTATTTGCTACGTTTAAAAATCTTCTTCGATTGTTTTTTTCAATTTGGCGGAAAATTCGGAGGGACACGAATTTTGGGAAATAATTTACATATGATAGAGAATTATTTACATTGACTTCTTTTGATTAGGCTATATAGAAGTGAGTTTAACAATCAATAGCTTGATGTCATTGAAAGCTGTCTTGGTGGTATCATCAAGTTCCAAATCATCTATCCATTTCATGGCTTTTTCACCAAGGAATTTTAATGTTTCTTCAGTATGTTTAAAACTATTTGTCTTTTCCAAGTAACTTAATGCAAATTTCTTAATATCATCATCCTTTGTATGTTGTTTTAATATCCCTAACAATGTTTGATCCATTGGATTTGATTTTAAGGAATGTATTATTGGAAATGAAAATTTACCTTCACTTATATCTTCACAAAATCCTTTATTTGTAGTTAAATCAATTGATTTTAAGTTCAAGTAATCATCTTTAATTTGATATATTATCCCTAGGAGGTTTGCTAAAGGTATTAGTGATCTATTTATTGGAATGTTTGTAAATTTTTCCATTAGTCTAACAGCTAATCTAAATAATCCACCAGTTTCTTCATTTGTTAGTATTCAATTCATAACAATAATGAGGGAGGAGGGGGTTCTTAACTCACTATTCATAACCATATTTATATATTCTTTTTCATTAGGACAGCTTAGATTTTCTCTCCAATATAGATCAAGACTTTGGCCTCTATGTAAATTCAACATCTCTTCATTGAAAACATCGATTAATGAAGGATCTAAAGATAATAATTCTTGTAATGCCTTAAAGTACATATAATTTGATGAGTTTATAGTATATGGAATCCCATAAATTAAATGAGCAGTTGGTTTACCTCTTCTTAATGTTGAATTATCTTCAATATCATCAATTAATAAAGATGAAGTATGTAAAATTTCGATAATTTTGGAAATTGCTATTATGGTATAATCTGAAACTTGGTATATATTGTTGAATAATTGAATTAATTGTGTACGTAAATGTTTCCCTGGTGTTGTAGTTAAATAATTGAATGGTGCAGTTATTAACTATGATGGTTAGTGATGTACTGATTCAATCTCAAGTCAAGGACAACTCACATTCTCTTGTGGATCCGACCATTGTGGTGCCTCTATGATCTCATCAATGTTGTAGTCCATGATATCTATGTAATCTGTCCTCTCTATCCACTATGTCTCAGTTCCTCGTCGCTTTGTGTGTTCGCCTTCGTGTTCATTCTTTGTGTTTTCAATTGTTTTTGTTTAGTTAGTTTGATCAACAAAATCCGCGATGAGCTTTAAATTTAGAACCGCGATTGAAAACTAAACGAGTTAAACATTCAGCATTCAGCTTTAAAACTACAACTAAACCGTTGAAGAAACTCTTTACTTCGTCGTATTGCTAGTGGAATTTTATCTCGCTTTATTGCTTCCAGTCATAAAAGTATAGTTTATGAAATGGCAAGATCTACTCGATCATTCTTGTCAAATTTTAAGAATACTGATAAGATTATACTTTTTGGTTTAATGAATTGCAGGCTTATAAAGTGGACTGAAATTTTATCAATTCAAAAAGTCTTTTGTGTCTTTTGTGCCTTTCACTTACCAGTGCCTTCCCTCTCATTGAGAACATTAGTGGGTGATAGCCTAAGATGAAGAGTCTTGATGACCTGAGACAGTAAGTAACTCATGAGATCTGAAATAAATCTGAAGCAAAAAAACGGTTTCAAACATAATGAGGCCGAAGTCTTATCAGTCAATAGATATTTTATACTCGTAGCTGCTAATTTCGATTTGTTTCAAGTTGAGTAATGTAAAACGTCTATATAAAACTTTGATTTAATAGTCAAAAGAGCTAAATACCCTTCAAATTTTGTATACACTACATCCTAAACCTTCCAATATTTTTAAACTTCAACTATCCTAGCAACAAATATTCTTGATAATATGTACCACATTGAAGTACTACATTGTATTCAAAGTATCAATACCATCTTCATCCATTTAATCCATTAATGAATCACCAGGAAATAACGTATACCCAAATCAGTTAAATTACATACATATTCTCGGTCCGTCCACGCAACATTTATCAACATTTTTTATATAACAACTTTCAAATCCTTATACGAATCATGCTGTGTTCTGTCTTCAATTCATTGAGATTAAATCTATATAATTCTTACATATATAACAGCTTTATAATTAATTCTTTTTGAAAAATTGATATTTTACAAAACTACAATATTTATTTAAAAATAATATAATTTATATAATATATAAATTTAAAATATCAAATTATATATATTATAATTCATGATATATATTTAATATTATATTATATTAAAAATATTATTAGTTATATATGTTCATATCGACAAAACTAATTACTTCAGAAAACAAAAACTTTTATGTTTCTTTCCAGCTTGCTGTACATAGGTTCAATCCTTCATTGTCAATGCAAAATTGTACCGCTCAAAGCTCAAACCTCAAAGTTTCTGGTGAATATTATTTTCGCGATTTCTCAAATAAACAAACAAATTAGCCAAAAATTCAGAAAAATGAATCCAAAACAAACACTTCTGCTTTTATAAACAACAGTACAATAAGCAAAAAAAGTCATCAAAAGGATCAAATCATATACAGAAA
>JAKTWW010000274.1:0-38819 GCA_030582255.1 Hansenula subpelliculosa
TTTTAATGTTAATTTTTTTTTTTGTGTTGAGTATTAAAAAAAAAAAAAAAAAAAAAGCATATTAGAAAATTTAATGTCATGATTTGACACAAATGGAAAAAGCATGTAGTACAAAAGTGAAAAATGATTACTAAATAATAGATGAACCGAGTCTATGGAAAATAAGAAAATATTTAAATTGGTTTTGAAATATTATGGAATTATTGTTCATTTGTGATAATCATTCAAACTGTTGAACGGTACTAGGCTTCACTTCAATTAGCTGTTTTCAAAAATGGAATTTGTTTGGGCTTCAGTCCTGTTTATTGGTGTTGCATTCACAGTTGAAGCTCTGTATGAGTATTGTCAACTAAATAGAGAACGGACAAATAATTGTAAACGGACATTTTATCCATTGAATTTTGAAAAGGCAACAGGGTTTCATTTCATTAAAGATCAAAATGAAGAAGACTCGTTTAATGTTTTTGATTCAAATAATTTATTAGTCTTCAGAATTTACAAAAGATCAAGACAGAAATCAGTTTTCAAAGAGAAATGGGTTGTTGTTACGCCTACTGATGAAAATGAATTAGCTTCTGTTACTATGGGGTGCATGTTGAGTAAAAATTATGTTTCCTTCAATCTGATTAATAGATATTCAAATCCATCTTCTACAAAAATTTCTAAAATTATGCAAAATCGCTCTAGTGCTCAACCTGAGTCTGCTAATATCCAACATACTGTTCAACCACAAATGCAAACTGCACAAGAAATTTCTGAAGTTCAACCATCTGAAGCACCATCTTCAAGGCTTTCACCAGTTGCCTATACTAGTTCTATAACACCATATGTTGATTCAAGTTTAGCTGAAAATTCTGTTATAACAAAGCAACAACTTGGTAAGATGGTTTTTTTACAATCAAATACGGAATTGAAAAAATTTGAAGAAAGAAAGTTATACAAGATTTATGTTAATGTTGGTAAAATTACAAAGACTTCAAGTTTTAAAATATCTAAAAATTCAATGAAATATTCTTGGAAGGCAAATGGATATTTAGAAAAATTACCAAAGGATAAATCTGATTATTCATGTGAAAGAATTGGAATTGTTCGTTTTAAAAATGCAAATGGTAGTGATTTTTGGTTATACGTTAATGAAGGAAGGATAGAGCCTATTGTGGGGGTTACAACTGCTTTTTTACAATACAAGAAATCAATGTGGAAATATAAAGATTTATTACATTTATCATGAATAATTTTCTTCTTTTTTTCGTTTTAAAGTTTTTGTATATTATCTATGATTTTATAACTAATCCATTTTGTATCATTGAAATTAAATCATCAAGTCGATCAATAACGTAATCCGTTTGCTCTATACTTTCAATATGATTATTTACATTACTTTTGATTAAGACTGTAGTTGCACCAGCTGCTTTACCAGATTTCATATCATCGATTGAATCACCAACCATTATAAGATTCTGTGGTTTTAAATTCCATTGTTCTGCAATATGTAATATTGGAGCAGGATGAGGTTTTGGCGGTAGAAATTCTCTTGTTATAATAGGTTCAAATTTATGATCTGGTAAGAAATTATTAACTAAATGATTCACTGGCTTCTATTAATCTCTGTTTAGTTTCATATCTCATACATATTTAGTTGTGTATGATTTATATACTCACTATTAAATTTCTTGTACATATTGCCTTTAAGAGATTTTTTTCTGTGATGAACTATATCCCATTAGTTGTTAACTTCAATTCCCACTTCACCGTCTTATACATACTTTCATCAATTCAACAAGTCCAGGTTGTGGTTCCTTTATTAAATTAGTTTTCTCATTTCATTTTAAGACATTAATACTACTACTTATTATGATAATACTCACCATCTCAACCATAGCTTTCTCCTCCACATCAGCAATCTTTCTCTTCGCAACAACTTGGTTTTCCGAGTTTAGTGCATCTATGAATGAAAGGATATCAATACTCTTGTCAGCCAACCCAATTGCTTCTCTCATGGCAGCTATTCAATATTATGTTAGTAACTATTCACAACCCTCGATCCTCGAAGTTCACTGGGTTATCAGATATTAATACATACCAAACATCCAAGTTTGAGGACGACACAATGTACCGTCCATGTCAAAGATTATTCCTTTGATGGGTATATCATCCTGTTGGATTGGTTCTAAGATCAGTCTTTTACTCATTCTTGAAGAATTTATTAGAGTTTTTTTGAACATAATGTATTGTGGAGCTCACTTAGAGAGATACGATTTAATCAATATTAAAAAAGATAGCTGCTAATCTGGGACTTTGCGATAGTGCTTCCCGCCTGGCTTGCAGCCTGGGCGTGAGTGATGGCTAGGCGGGCGAGTGAGCCTAAGAAGAATCGTTCTCTAGGCGAGGGGTGGAGGATCTGAGCCCAGACAGTTTCATTTTGGTGGATGAGCACTGAGTATTCCCGCCTAGCAGGTCCCAAATTGCGGGTAAACAATCAGGTTTTTTGGACTGAGATCTTCCACCGTATCAAGTATTTTATCAATTCAACTAGAGCATTTACTATTGAGCACCCCTTTATAAAGAGGTAAACAGCTACAACTGACACAATTGACCTAGATCTATATCAAAAATGTCATCATCTATACCGTATGACCCTGATGAGTTTGATAACAATCCATTTTCAGAACCATCTCCACAACCTGACCAGGATGTTGCTGCTGAACAGAATCCATATCAAGCTGATCCAACGGAACAACAACAACAAGAACCACAAGAATCAAACAATGAGCAAGAGGGTATTGATAAATCTGCTACTAATACATCCAAATCCAAAAACCTTGAGACGCTAGTTCCAGAGCGCTCTGAAAAGGCAAAGGACCAAAAAATTACCATCAAAGTACATTCAATTGAAAGAGTTGGATCATTAGCTAACAAGAAGGAAAATCCTGGTATTGTATTTGATGTTGTTACAAATATTGGACATTTCAGAAAGAAGAATTATAAAGGTGTCAAGAAATCATATCAAGAATTTGAACTATTTTTCAAATTTTTAAATGGAGCAAATCCAGAATGTTTCATTCCATCATTACCTTTATCTTCAACAAATTATGGTATTCAAAATGAAGAAGACTATAAAAAGACAATTTCAAATTTCCAAACTTGGTTTAAAAGGATAACATCAAATCCAATAATTATTAGAAATGAAGAGTTTGTTTTCTTTATTGAAAGTGATTATAATTGTTACTCGCCTATAAACAAATCAAAACTACCTGCATCTGGATTGAAAAGAAAAACATTAAAACAATTTCAACCTCCTTATGATGAAGTTCTTGAATTAGCTGAATTTAGACCATTAATCAAATCAATTTATAAACAATCAAGAGATGTTCATACTAAATTAGAAAAATTGAGTAAACTAAGGAAATCAATGGCTGTTAGTGAAAATGAGATGGGAAAACAAATTGTTGAATTAAATATATTGGAAAATTCACATCCTGGTATGCAAAATATGTGGAAAAAATTTGGTAAAACAATAACGATATTAGGTGATTTAGAATCAGTTATTGGAAGTCTTGATTTGGCTACACTTGGTGATGGATTAGAAAATATTATAAACGATGGATATACCATTAAAGAAGCTTTAACGAATAGACATTTATTAATGAGAGATTTAATTAATGCACAATCTAATACTAAATTAAAACATGAAAATGCTAGAAAATTAAGAAATAAAAGAGATATTAATCCAATTAAGGTGGATGAAGCTATCAGATCTTTACAAGAAGCAACGAACTTTGAAGAAGAATTAACTTTAAAGATCAAAAGGATAACTGAAAATATGTTGGTTGAGAAAAAAGAATACTTGGAATATCTTGATGGATTGATCAAACAAATTGTTAAAGAATTTGTCATTAAAAGAATTGAATATGAAAGAAAAAAATTATCAATACTGGAAAAAGTTAGACTTGATGTTAGATTAGTTGATGAAAATGGTGGTTTATCAAGACTTGGTAGGGAGAAATATCCAGTTAAAAAAGCAGTGAATGCATCAAGTCAAGGTCCTGAAGGTGATAGTTGGAGTGGAGATCGTAAAATATCACATTTCAATGAGGATATTTTGAATGAACCTGAAGAAACCGAAGAATTACCAATTCCTGAAGAAGAAATTGAATCTGAAGAAGAAGTTACAATCGATGCTAGAAATGCAGCATCATTATTAGGTGGATCAACTTTTTGAATGAATATTTAATATATGTGACAATAAGCACTTCATGAACTTCCCTTGCTGGCATTGGATATAATAAATATTACGATTGTTATGTGTTATAAAAATTAAGGTAGTGATGTACAAGTTAATTGAAGTACCATGGCTCGTATCAAATAACATCAAATCAAATCTAACCTGTCAGATACAGATTACATTAATTCCACAATGTGTTTTTTCCCAATCTACGGCTTCTCCAGACTCCAGAGCCCAAAACGGCTCCATCTGATGAGATTCCCCCGTGTAAAGATAGGATCAGCATGCGTAACTTTGGAAACGACCCTGTGTAGCGCCTCCCGCCCAACAGCAACCAACCAGCCAATAGCGGTCCCACCTCTGTCCAGCACTGGGCTCCTCCAGTCTCAACCGGTTCGTCCACGCGCAGGGGCCAATTTGAAATTCCCAGCCCATTGGCCGACAAACTCGTTTGAACAAAATTTTGGCTGGCAGCTGTTTTGGCGCTGAGGAGTGGCCCTTTCCAACTTCCCATCGCTGATGAAAAATTTTTATTTGATTTTTTTTTTTTGCAAACCAAAAATTTTTCCTACTTAAATTCCTCCTTTTCCTCTTCATTAAACTGTAACTCACTTCAAGTGTAGTGTTGAATTATCTAAAGCTACACCTTTTAAGTTATATTAAACAGTCAAGATGGGTATGTATCAATAATAAATGGATTACTTCTGATCCCAATGGATCATTGAATGATGGAATTTTGTTATTTTGTTTTGTTGAATTGAGTTGAAAAAAGGCTATTAAGTTTTTTTTTATCTTCCTAATCTACAAATCTAATATTAAGAAGGCAAAACAAAAACAAACATTCAATGAATCATGAAAAGATTTAAAAGATCATAATACTAACATTTTCATAGTGAACTTCACAGTTGATGTACGTTTTAATTAAATTTGAAATTGTTTGCTGTTGTTATCAGCGATGGCGCTTAGAGTACTATTTAGTTCTTGTTAAGAGGGAAAAAATTTTTCCCTGGGTTATGTAATCCATGGATCAAAATTTCATCAAAACTTGAACTTTTATAATAGAAACAATAAGCACATCAGTTGTTGGTTTTTTGCAACATGCATAGTTCAATTATTATTGAATACAATGAATTATCTTACTAACTCTTTTTTTAGCAAATGCGTGCCTTAATGGACAAGGTTACCAATGTCCGTAACATGTCTGTTATTGCCCATGTCGATCATGGTAAATCTACTTTAACCGATTCTTTGGTTCAAAGAGCTGGTATTATTTCTGCTGCTAAAGCTGGTGAAGCTCGTTTCACTGATACCAGAAAGGATGAACAAGAACGTGGTATTACCATTAAATCTACTGCCATTTCTTTATTCTCTGAAATGACTGATGATGATGTCAAAGAAATCAAACAAAAAACTGAAGGTAACTCTTTCTTAGTTAACTTGATTGATTCCCCAGGTCACGTTGATTTCTCTTCAGAAGTTACTGCTGCTTTACGTGTTACTGATGGTGCTTTAGTTGTCGTTGATTGTGTTGAAGGTGTCTGTGTCCAAACTGAAACCGTTTTACGTCAAGCTTTAGGTGAACGTATTAAACCAGTTGTTGTTATTAACAAGGTTGATCGTGCTTTATTAGAATTACAAGTTACTAAAGAAGATTTATACCAATCTTTCTCAAGAACTGTTGAATCTGTTAACGTTATCATTGCTACTTATACTGATAAAGCTTTAGGTGATGTTCAAGTTTACCCAGAACGTGGTACCGTTGCTTTCGGTTCCGGTTTACATGGTTGGGCTTTCACCGTCCGTCAATTTGCTACTAGATACTCCAAGAAATTCGGTGTTGATAGAATTAAAATGATGGAACGTTTATGGGGTGATTCTTACTTTAACCCAAAAACTAAAAAATGGACCAACAAAGATAGAGACGCTGATGGTAAACCATTAGAACGTGCTTTCAACATGTTCGTTTTAGATCCAATCTTCAGATTATTCTCTTCAATCATGAACTTCAAAAAAGAAGAAATTCCAGTTTTATTAGAAAAATTAGAAATTAACTTGAAAAATGATGAAAAAGAATTAGAAGGTAAAGCTTTATTAAAAATTGTTATGAAAAAATTCTTACCAGCTGCTGATGCTTTATTAGAAATGATTGTTATTCATTTACCATCTCCAGTTACTGCTCAATATTACAGAGCTGAAACCTTATATGAAGGTCCACATGATGATAAAGCTTGTTTATCAATCAGAGACTGTGACCCAACTGCTGATTTAATGTTGTATGTCTCTAAGATGGTTCCAACCTCTGATAAAGGTCGTTTCTACGCTTTCGGTCGTGTTTTCGCTGGTACTGTTAAATCTGGTCAAAAAGTTAGAATTCAAGGTCCAAACTATATTCCAGGTAAAAAAGATGATTTATTCTTAAAGGCTATCCAAAGAGTTGTTTTAATGATGGGTAGATTCGTTGAACCAATTGAAGATGTTCCAGCTGGTAACATTGTTGGTTTAGTTGGTATTGATCAATTCTTATTGAAATCTGGTACTTTAACTACTAATGACCAAGCTCACAACTTGAAAGTTATGAAATTCTCTGTTTCTCCAGTTGTTCAAGTTGCTGTTGAAGTTAAAAACGCTTCTGATTTACCAAAATTAGTTGAAGGTTTAAAACGTTTATCAAAATCTGATCCATGTGTTTTAGTTTCAATGAATGAATCTGGTGAACATATTGTTGCTGGTACTGGTGAATTACATTTAGAAATTTGTTTATCAGATTTAGAAAATGATCATGCTGGTATTCCATTGAAAATCACTCCACCAGTTGTTTCATACAGAGAAACTGTTGATGCTGAATCAAGAATGACCGCTTTATCAAAATCTCCAAACAAACATAACCGTTTATACTTGAAAGCTGAACCATTAAGTGAAGAAGTTTCTCAAGCTATTGAAACTGGTAAAGTTTCACCAAAAGATGATTTCAAAGCTCGTGCTAGAGTTTTAGCTGATGAATTCGGTTGGGATGTTACTGATGCTAGAAAAATTTGGTGTTTCGGTCCAGAAGGTACTGGTGCTAATGTTGTTGTTGATCAAACTAAAGCTGTTCAATACTTGTCAGAAATTAAAGATTCTGTTGTTTCAGGTTTCGCTTGGGCTTCAGGTGCTGGTCCAATGTTAGAAGAAGCTTTACGTTCTATCAGAATTAACATTTTAGATGTTACTTTACATGCTGATTCTATTCATAGAGGTGCTGGTCAAATTTTACCAACTATGAGAAGAGCTACTTATGCTGCTATCTTATTAGCTGAACCAAAAATTCAAGAACCAGTTTTCTTAGTTGAAATTCAATGTCCAGAAAATGCTATTGGTGGTATTTACTCAGTCTTAAACAAAAAGAGAGGTCAAGTTGTCTCTGAAGAACAAAGACCAGGTACTCCATTATTTACTGTTAAAGCTTACTTACCAGTTAATGAATCATTCGGTTTCACTGGTGAATTACGTCAAGCTACTGGTGGTCAAGCTTTCCCACAAATGGTTTTCGATCATTGGTCATCATTATCAACTGATCCTCTTGATCCAACTACTAAAGCTGGTGAAATTGTTACCAATGCTCGTAAGCGTCACGGTTTGAAAGAAGAAGTTCCAGGTTATGAAGAATATTATGATAAATTATAAGCTAATTAAAAGTGTTTATTTATATACATTTTTAAAAAGTTTTTAATTTTCTTAATCATTTTTAACCATTGTTGAATTTTTAAATCTCTTTTTATTATATTTTCTTTTATAAGTTGAAATTAACGTGATAATTTAAATAAAAATTGTAGTTTATCTGTAATTAATAATTATTCCTGTATCAATATTATTTGTATAATTAGTTTGTACCGATCAAGATGCACTCAAGATTAACTTCCGCAATAGTACACTACATGACTTGTAGTACTAATGCAAAACGTGTTATAAATTTAGTGTTACCCTCCATGACTAACTCAACTCATGAACATACAATTCATTACTACGTCTAATTATAATAATTTTATAAAGCGCTATGTCTACATAAATATACAATAGAACTGGGTTGTCCTCTATATAAATATTATTTTAAAGATTTCTATTATTTTTTCCTACAACGTGGAATGGGGTGGTAAACATGTATTCAATCATATATTTCGGGTATTTTATCCTATTTTATTTAGCCAGTCCGAAATTGACGTAGATTATAAAACTAGATAACTAAGCAGCGAACTAACAAGAACATTTATTAAGAAAAAGTAATACATGTTAAGAGTTCGATTATTATTATTTAGTAGTTTTTACAGTATTTTTAGCTGATTAAAATTTTGTACTTTTTTTTTTTACTAGATTTAAGTAATATGCTTTTTTTTATATTAGTTTTCAAAATTTATAAAAATTTATCAAATCTTTTACATTCATATTAGAACCATTGAAAAGTATAGTATTATAGCACAATGAAGCTGCTCAATAATTATATGAATGAATTTATAGCTAATATACTGTTCATTTTTTATTACAACTGTTCATATTATTATATGATACTATAATCACCGCGAAATCCGGGTATATAAACCGCGAAAGGTTCATTTAACCAGGTATTTAACACTACAAAAATTTTAGCTGAATTTCACTATCCCATAATATTTCCACTTAAGCTTCCAAGACTTAGAAGTTTGTTTTATATAATGAAAATTTTCGATTTTGTAACGGAGATATATTTTAGCACGTTTATCATTTTTTTTGTTCATTATTTCTTCTTGACCATATCTATAAGCTTCAAGATGTTGCGGTATGGATATTAATGGTGAAGATTTAAGACTCCATGATATATAATATATAAGTAATGTAGAGTGGTCTTATGTCTTATTTGTTTTGACGAGGATAGAACAGTGAACAGAGAAAACTGGACAATGAAGTTTAAAGTGAGTGAAACAATAAAAAACTAAGTAAAAATGTATGCGAAGTTTAAACTTCATTCCATATATAAATGAAAATCATTCTCAATTCATGCTTAAACAGAAGTGTTTTTGGAAGTACTCACTAAAGATCAATCAATGACAATGTAAGTATTTAAGGTATTATGAGTGATATAAATGGAATTTCTGAATGTTTCAAAATGGTCTGAAATTTGCATAGGGCTATGAATGAGAAATTTTGTTATGAAAGATCGAGATTACGTCGTTTATGAATGTTAGTTCATACACGAATTTAAAATAAATGAGCCTCGAGGATTCTAGGTGATTGATATAAAAGATCTACTACTGCGATTTTAAGATATAATTTATAATACAACTAATTGTACATTCTTGATGGCTCAAAGTCCTTATTGATGATGATTATATCCTTGATTAATACCAACACCTGTTTGAACATTTGAAACTTGATTAATATTATGATGATGATCATTATTCATGACTGTTAATTCTCTGAGATTCTCTAGAACTAGTTTCAATATATAGATATTGAATTGATTATTATATTCAATACCTTGTAAACTGTTCATTAAATTCATTTCATCAAAATTTATCATTAAATTAAATCTTTTCAATAATGTTAATACTAAATAACATACAATATATAATGATGTTGAATGATTAATTTGATAAAAACTTGAATTCATAATGAATGGAACATTAATTGATATTGTTGTATTGAGGAAAACATCTGAACTTATTAAATCTCCCATAAGTGGATAATTATATTTCATATGTAATTGTTTTTGTAAAGGTGATATCACAATTTTTTGTAAAAATTGAGCTTGTAACCATTCAAATTTTGAATCAATAAATGTATAGTCATGATTAAGAAAAAATTTTCTGGTTTGATATAATAATTGGTTATTCATTTCATTTACTATGAAATCTGAAAATATGATTATTTTACCAACATATTTATGACTTTGATCTTCTTGAGGATTTGATGGTGAACCTTCTTGGAAAGAACAAATAATTATAATAATTTTTAAGTTATTAATTGGAAAATTATTATTATTTTGACTAGATCTTGATGTTATAAATTTCCCTATTTTGGAATTGATTGAATCACAAAGATTCAAATCACTTAGGTATATGGATTCATCCATTGTGGTTGAAAATCTTGTATTAGAAATAACAGGTAATGGTATGATCAAAGTATCATGATTGGAAAAATCTGGGTAATTTTTTGATATTGATAACGATAAAAATAAATCTAATGAAGTTGGGAAATTAGTTTCACCTCAAGTGAAGTAGTTGAAACTGTAGTTAATACATTAATTGAATTTATGGGGACTTTCATTGTAATATTTGGTAAATTTGAAGGATGATCAAAATCATTGAAAAAATCCTGGAAATTGGGTATTTTAATAGTATTTGATGAATTGTTTGAATATGATGAATTAATTGTTGTTATTGATGATGATGAATGTGTAGCATTTGATGTATTACTTGTTGAAGATGAAGTATTACCTATAGATGATAATGGCGGTATAACACCATGATGATTCAAATTTAAATTGGGTTGAATTTGAGGTTGAGGTTGAGTTGAAATTGAAGAAGCTATAGAAGGTCTTGATTTTTTATAGTTATTATGATAAGGAACTGTATTGCTAGATGCTATAGGAGCTGATGATACAGACGAGGTTGTTGTTGTATTTGATGAAGATGATGCTGTTGACGGTTTTGTTGTATTAGTAGTACCTTTGCTTCTTTTCTTTGAACATGGATTTTCACCAATGATTGAATAAATTTCATTCAAGATTTCGTTTGTTGAAGTTTCTTGAATTGAAGATATTTTTAAAACACGACCTCTATGACAATGAGCACATGCAACGAATGAGGAAGGTGTTTTATTGAAATAATTTGAATCTCTAATAACTAAATGAGAATGATGTTTCCTTAAAGATTGATATTCTTGTAATTTTGAGGGTTTTAAGATTTTTTCCTTTATGAGATTTTTATATTCTAAACCTTTTGAACTATGAGAAGGATCTTGAGCATTTGTCTTTTTATTTGATATTGAAGATGTATTTACCGATATATGTGTAGGATTGGGTATATTATTGTTGTTCATATTTCTGGCATAGTAATTTGTTGTAACAAATCAATTATAAAATATAACGGCGGATAATAAAATGGTGTGATTAAAGCGGAACTAATGATAAATTGAAGAGTCTATCACCATTTAATATTATAGTTATGTAAATAAGCGAAGCCTAAGTTAGTAATTGTGTTGAAATGAATGACTTGAAGTTAAATTGATCTGAATTTATGAGGGTATAAAGGTCAGAGCGGCTATTTTGAAAAGACTTGCAAATGGTATCAAATTGCATATATAGATGGGATGAGGACGATGCTGATGCTGATGATGATGTTGATGATGATGATGATGATGAAGATGATGATCGATCGATAGCTACCAAAGAAATTTCAATTGAGCTGATGGCTAGCGCTGTGTTGAAAATATCTTTTCGTATTGGGAAACTGAAGTTGTTACCAAAACATTTTAATGTTTTTTTGGATCCAAAGAAAAGGTCTTGATATAAATTATATAAATGAAATCTGGATCAAGAATCATTTACAAATGTAACCAAAATAAACGACTGGAAAAAATCGATTGAAGCGGTCCAAACTTACAAGTGATGATTAGCAAATACAACAGAAGTGTACAGCTCAGGACATGAACCATTGATTTAAAGTGCTGAAGGGTAAGGGCGGTAAAGCCCATCTAGCTGATGGTTATACAGGATACACACACCTAGTCTTGTGGCCGTCTAATCCACATCGTCTGAGCTTTTTTCCCATCTCTCTTTACTTCAAGCTCATGGCTGTCCAGTCTCCAATGGTCCACGCCATCATCATTATCAGCGCTTAGAATAACGATCACTCTGCTCACAGCTCAGTACAAAATTCAGACTTCTTCATGGCAGATCACAATTCCACTTCACCACATTAGAATTTTCATTGTCTGGAAATAAGAATTCACCAGCGCACGCCCGAGTTTCAACAATAAAAAAAAAAAAAAAAACTTAAAACTGTAATTGTAAATACTGTATTTTTTGCGCACTTTGGAACACTTTACAAACAAGGCTTTTCGTAGCGGAAAATGGTGGGAAGTTTCATTATTACAAAGAGTCGTTGCTAAATAATAATAAAAAAAAAAAAAGCTTACAGTTGCATATTTCCTCACAGAAATTTCAAACAATTAACGTTCGCCTGAGGCTGCAGATGGTGCAGATTATGTAACGTATTGCAGAACATTAACTATTCAATTTAAAACAATTGTGGTTTTAACTTTTTACAGTTAAATAACTTTAAGTACTCTAGTTCTGGGTTTGTATATGGATGCATCTCCATGCGCATTGGCGCAGAGAAGAGCGTTACAGTTGGATGGCGATACAAATTATCAGATTCCCCGATATATTTAAAAATATAAAGGACCCATGTGATTTTATAATAAAGCGGGTTTGAAATATCATTTAATGATTGTTTGGATTTTTAAAATGACTTTGTATTTTGGAAAGCAAAGATAAGTGTATCGTTAGCTTTCCATAATATATATTATCTCAGTTTCTTCATCACTGATACACATGTGCAAAGATTATCTGTGCATTAAGGTGTACCTCACTGAGTCTATCTTAACTGGAATAAGGTTTTATTGAATGACTTTTATGAAAAGTCTCATATTTTTAAAGTAAAGTAATATCAATTAGGCCCCATTTCATTTATTACGTTTCAAATGTTTCAAATAATTATCAACTATACAACCTATCAATCAGATCAATTAAATATCAAATTATAAAATGATATGATCAACGTCTTCCACAAGGAAATAACTAACATTCTCATGGGGTTAGCCGTGGAGAATTAAATGTTCAAAACTCAATACCCATCTTCATGATTCGAAAATTTGGATCTTCTTTGAGATGATTTTATTGATTCTGGATTATGTTCAGGACTCAATTATTTGAATTTAGTCTATGCTAAATCATGCTATACTGTTTGATCAAATCTATAAAATACTCATCCTTCCAAATACTTGTTATCCAAAATTTTTAAGAATTCCTTTCTGTTTCGTGTATGGTCTCACTCGTGTAAGTACAACAAAGCTACCATGTTCTAACTTTCAAATGTAAGCCGATTACCGATTAAATGTTTAATTGTTAACAAATCTAGTTATCCACTTGTTCATTCAATAATCATTAATTATGCTTGTTCGAATGTGTTGAACGGTCTCGAATTGTTCATTATTCAATAATTCAAAGTAATGACCATTGATCTGTAATTCAGCCGTTAATTCACAGATTCCGATATATATTGGTAGTAGTCGAAAATTTTAATGGTTTGATTTTGATTTTGATTTGAAATTTGAACCGGTTAGAAAATTTTACGAGTTGGATGGATCAATACAATACAATACAATACAATACAATGTGTACATGAACAAGAAATTAAATTAATAAAAGGTATGTTACATAGATCGTATCTTTGATTCACACAGTTTTCTTGATAAGGGGTCTTTAAGTTCAAAACTTTATAGCTTAATTCTGGATCTGATTATCATGTCATTGGTGATATCATCATAATGATAGGTGATTATTGAATATTGATAAAGTTTGAGTTATAAATAGTACCATTTGGACTAGTAAATCGCATTTATAAAGCAAATCAGATTATATATTCAAACGGAGCTCAAGAAACCTAGATTCAAGATACTCAAAAATCAAGATATCCAAAGATCTTGAAGGCTTCAAAGCTTTCAAAAAGTGGTACCAAATTAATGTAACCATAATCTTGATAGAATGTACGAATTAGCTATCGGCTTGGTTTTTCCTGGTTATCAGTAATGGACAGGGAACCAATAGAATTTAATTGTTCATAGTTGAGTTAAACCTGCGGGTTTGTACATGTACATGTACTGGTATAATATTGAAGCACAATAAGGATACGGAATAATGGTTCATTGTTCAAGAGTTTAAAATATTTATTGTGCAAAATGAAAGTATGTCCTCAAGTTCATAGAAGCACAATAGTCTAATGAACAATAAGTTTTCAAAGCTTCAACACTTCAAAGTTCAAAAAAGCTTTCAAGACTCCACTTTAATATGTAAATACATCATACAATGAAACATCGAACACCCTCACATGTACACCTCTTAATTAGCCCTTATATAACGTATTATATACAGTACATGAAAATAACATTTGGATTTTCAATGTTTGGAAATGTCTTGCGAATTGCAATCAGTTCTCAATATGTATCATCGGGGATTAATTAATTCATTGAGATTTGGTGTATTTGTAGTGTGTTTCTTTAGAACATGTTATGGACCGTGGATATCTTGATATGGCTCATGATTGGTGAAGGGTAAAGCCTTAGATGTGTTGATCGGATTGAGGTACTCCAGTTCAATGTTTCAGTGGTTCAGCATTGAGCAATGAAAATTGGTAGATATCGTATCGGAAATTCATTGTGGAACGTTCATTGTTGAACGTTCATCGCTCAAGAGTCAAGAGTCAAGAGTCCAGACTCCACGGTGACTGGATCAAGACTTGACTCGTTAAGTTCATATCTATTAACGTATCAACTTAAAAAAGTATTAGCAACACACTACTTTGATGAATTCATTGAAGTGTCTTCTAACTTGAAAGCTGATGTTCATTCAGTCCATTGAAGTCCTTAGAATTATACAGTTAAAACTTGGAAAATCGCGAATTCTTGTGCATTGTTTAATAACTATGCGGCTATAACTCTTTAGCTGAAATTTGAGGCATAGAATTATATATTTAGAAATTAAAATCTAGGGTATAACTTGAAAGCGGTCATTGATGATTGTTTCAATTAGCTCCATGCGACTATAAAATACTAGATGGATCAAAAATTCATGGGTTTTGTGTCAATGTCATGGAGAACAAAGAGCATTTAAAATGCTATTTGAAGTATGTCCGACTAAGTCTCACCTCGTGGCTTAAATTCACTTGTATAACTTATGATTCTATGCCTTATCTCTGATAGCATTATTTCATGTCCATTCAGTTTCTTTACATTAACACATGAATAATTACTCAACTGAGCTCAAGCTGGAATGGTGTAACTACATTAATTGTCAAATATTTTCAAGATTTATTAAAAATTATGTGTGGAAAAACGTACAGAATGCATTCATTTCAAGATTTCATACTTTCACAGGATCATCACTTCTCAGTAAATTCACACACAGTGTGCACATAAAATACTAGTACCATTGATAACATTCCAAAGTGCGGATTTACTCAACCCAAGCTTCTTCTACTATGATCAATAACCGTCACAAGAACACTTTAAAGTTGAATTTGTTCAAGCCAGATCTCTCCAGCATATATAGATTAGTCAACCGGCTAAAAAATAAAAGATTAGTCTACTTACATCAATCTTATACTGTTTAGTGTAATGTAATTGACGGTCTTCCTTAATGCTGCAACGCTTAAAGTACAGATGAAAACTGTTTCTATGTGTTGGGAGCGTAAAATACATTCGTGAAGTGGATGAAATGAGCTTTATATTGTGAAGGGTGAGTTAAAGAAACTGGACGTGGAAAGTATTGTGGAATCTGGGTGAAGTACTATCAATCTAATCGCCATTGACTTTAATAATTATATTCGTTATCATTCACGCTCCCAAACGGAATTCCTTTATATGCCAAAACGTGTACACTACGAGAAGCCATTCGCGAACCTTGGTGAAGATACAAAAAAGCTGTGAACGGAAAACCAAATTGTTTGTTTACTTAAATCTGGCGCTTTATCTTTCAAATCTTGATCAATTAACCCAGGAAGTAATGCCATTTTCTCCACTTTAGCTCAACCATACCAAGGGATTGGCTCTGAGCTACCTGTTTCAAGTTTCTCACATTAGTTACAAAAAGCTAAACAAGGATTAGCAGTTTCAAAATCATTAAATTGTGAATGGAATTTTAAACTTGAGATGGAAAAAGAGGAAAACCAAGAACCAAGATTAGTTGCATGTTATCGACTTGCTGAAGTAGCAATTGTTACTGCCAAGTCAAGTTTATCTAGACTCTTAAATACTTTTAGTCTTTTATAATGGTATAATAATGGTATTATAATGTCCTATGCTTGTTATACAATTGTTGATCTAAAATTGGTTGGTAACGTAACATTTATCTCCACTTCAATTGATTCAAATGCTCCCATTCCCGCTCTGGGTGATCTATCTGAATAAGGCTCAGTGGTTGGTGTTTGAAGAAAAATGATGCTGCAAAAATTGCTATTAATTAAAGTAATAGTTTTATCAAGAATCGGTACAGCAAATGGAAATGGTCGTCAAGTTGAAAAAAGCTTTGAATGCGGTAAGAGGACATGTTGCTTCTTAGGTTGGCTCACAAGTGTTCACCCAACTCAACTGTCAAATGTTCCCAATCCTAATCAACGATCCCACATCTCCAAAGCAACCCAGGTCCTTATGCTTCAAACTTACAAACAATTGAGGGAAAGTTAAATCAGCAAGTGAAGTTTCAAATACCCAAGTTACAAAAAACAGTTCAAATTTATTGATTTGGTTTTAGAAGACTTGAATTATGACCTATCAGACTGGAATTATATCAAAAAATATCAATATTGCGTCACAAAACCATTATACAGGAACAATACCACAAAGTATTTTCACAAAATCACAATAGAGGATACACATCACACAATATTAATACTGCAATATCCTTAGACCCTGTTACAAAAAGGACACCACAGAATACCATAAAAACTAATCGTACCGCTACAATTTCCAATGGTGGGATATATAGGTTCAAACATCACAAAGTAATGATGCAGATAATAGACCATCAATAACACTTCTAGCTTAAATGGTGGTCTAGCTACAGATACATATGCTTTTCAAACTGTGCAAGTTTTTAGTAGAGGAAAGGTCCGAGCGAATTTGAATACAAATGCTACTTTTAATAGAATAGAATCACAAGCAAGTTTACAACTAGAGGTCAAATTCCTTAAACTTCTAGAAAAAGAGAAGTACAATTCTAATCATATTATCATTCAAATGAGTCTCACCATTTGAAACTGAAAGTATGAGGAAAATGTTCTCGATTCTACAGGTACCAGATGTTAACAGGTAAAATAGAAGTACATCACAAAAATAATCAAGCAATGAGTCGGCTAAGAAAAGGAAATGAATCAGCGAATCACCTAATATGACCATTGAAAGTTGTGCGAGTAGTGAAGTCAACGAACTTGCGTCTAAGAAGGAAGATAATGTCTGATTAATTTTATACTTGGGAAGGTAGAGATACTGAAAATACTAATGATAATGAAAAGAATTCGAATATGAACCAGAGTATGAACGTGGTGATGTGATGAAACTACTCGAATTAGATATATTTGGTGAAAATGATGCTTGAAAGAAATAAACCTATTGCACCGTATTGTTATTGAACGACAAATAAGTGAAAATTATTGCATGAATAGTACTTAGCCTGAATCATGACAGAACAAAATGTCTTTAAGCTGTCATTTTTGATAGGCATATATTCAACCGTTAGACATCTAAGGCAGAGAACTATTTTGAAACTCTTTTCAATCAAGATTCTCAATTCTAGAATTTAGCCCAGCTCTACACCATGCGGTGTGATACATCGTACCATCTGAGAAGAACCAATTGTGCACGTTCAAGAAGGGTTGATCATATTAGATTAATAGACACATGATTTCTAGAACCTTTGAACCAACTGATCCTCAGTTGTTGCGCCAATGAAAACCATATCGTAGCCATTTCCATACAAAGTCATTTCAAGAGCTCGATTTGGCTCATAAGTTGTTTAATTCCAAGGTATACCACTCTTTTTCGTCCAGAAATCACCTTTTTTGTAATAATATGGAGCTCCTTATGTACAACGACAAATTTAGATTTTCGGCTAATTGAAAAAAAGCGCGGTGAAGGTTTAAATACGTACAATTTGAATAAAGATCAGTTTAAATGAAGATTGTGATTTTTCAAAACAATGAGAAAAGGCTACCATTATCTCTTCAACTTCACAATCTTCCACCAGTGAGCCTACCACATTGATCAAAAGGCTTTACACAAGTACCCGCACACAAAATGTACCGGTGATTGCTCTGAACTGTGAACAAGATTCTTGTTTAAAGAACGAAAATTGGTTCATAAGGCGAAATCATGATTGTGTAATCCATTTATATCAAGAAATGGTGAATACAGTCAATCAATCACTACGAACCCCAATAACTCAAGTTTGAACTCTACATACCTATCAAGTACTCAACAATCGCAAGCTTTCAACCAATATCTGCACAATGATAAAAGAACGTTATGTAGTATATACTGATATTCTTGATTTGATCAAAACAAGTCAAATCTTGAAGAAGGATACTTTACAAAGACAATCACCTGAAAGACTACAGTGAAGAAAGCAAAAAAACACAATCTGACCATCTTATTCCTTTTCCTCGAGTCCAAAAACTATCATACAGAAAACCAACAAGGACAGGAAAAGGACAAAAAAAAGCTTTCAGCTCAGATGATGACGATTTTCGTAGACTATATGGTTGATTGATTAGTTGAAAGATCCTCACCCATTGTGAAGAATGATTAGATACATAGTTTATGAATACTTTTGAAAAATTCTTGAGCTATGTGAGTTTATATCATAAACAGTGTATTATATTAAATACTATAGAAGAGATCATGCACGTAGTTTTTTGAGGATCTAGTTGTTCCATTTTCCTCTGTCAAGATTATAGTGAAGTTGATTTAAATCATATAGTACTTTTCGCGATTTGCTCAAAATGGAATCTGACCGTGTATCAATAAAACGTAAACAATAAATTTATCCACTAAACAAACCCATTTAAACAGCTGGTGGCTCTCTAGTAGACACACAACCTTAGATTTGTCTGGTATATATATGAAGTCATGTCTTCAGACTATCAAACTCTGAATAAATTCATCAAATCACAAGTGAAACAAATAGAAGCTCCTTTTAAACTAGATGATACCTTATTAGAAATATGTCAAGAATCACAAGAATTAGAAGAGAGAACAAATGCTAGAGGCGTGAAAGCTCGTGAATTATCCAAGATCTTAAAAAATGGTGAGTATTGATCATTTAGAAATTTACTTAATTCTCATGATATACTAACAAGACTTTTAGTGAATGTTATACTCAATAATGGCTATCATAGATTTTACTCAGCGCAAGCAATAGCTCAAATAACTGAACAAATTATAAACTTAAGGCATGAAGAGCAACTAGACAGATTAGAATTTATTGACTTATTCAAAGATTTAGAGTTACCATTAGATTTGAAGAGTGATTATAAAGTATATTCATTGAAAGAAATCATTGAACAAGTTTCAAATTTACCAGAGATAAAAGTGGAAGGTGACAATGGAGCTAATGGCAGCAAAGAGAAAGAAGAATATAACATAAAAAGGAAGAATTTATTGAGTAAGATTGAACAGATCCAATCATTAAAAGAAAAGACAAAGCTGATACAGAATTATAGACAATTGATTAAAACAAAGATTGGCGAAAGGGCGAATGTGCAAAGAAATCTACCAACAGCAAAAAACAGTGAATTAACTTTAGAAATCAACAAGTTGAGAGTTAATTTGGAAAGATTTAAAAATATGAATCATGAACAAAAATTGAAATTTAAAGAGATATTACATGGAACTGATGAGTGAAATAGTTAGACTTCAGTTACATAAATAGAATAAACGACTTCATGACTTTATGAAATGACATGATAGTATTTAACGTACTTACAATACCATTAATCTACGTTGCCTTAGTTTTTGTTTGATATTTTTTCCTTTTGGTTACATTAAATTTGTCTATACGTAATTTACAAACATAATACCCCTTTTATGCATCAGAAAGTTGAAATTAATTAAAGAATGAAATTTATTATTAATTAATTCCTTAATCAAACAAACCGAAACCCATATCATCATCAGATTCTTCTTTAGCTTCTTCTTCTTTTTCAGCTGGAGCAGCTTCTTCAGCAGCAGCAGCACCTGGAGCAGCAGCAGCAGCAGCACCTGAACCACCAGTTGGGACTGAAGCTAATTTTGATGAACCTTCAGCAATAACTTCATCGATTGATTTACCTTCTAATGAAGATAATAATGAAGTGATTCTTGATTCTTCAACTTCTGAACCAACAGTTTCTAAAATTTGTTTGATATCAGCAGCTGATGGAGCAGTGTTACCACCTTGGACTAATAATAAGTAAGCAGCTAAGTATTTCATCTTGTTTATAACTTAATAAGTTGTACTTGGAGAATAATCACTTTTAAGCGGTAAAATTTCGCAGACTATTCTTTAGAGATGTAGAAAGTTTCAACAAGCTATTGGTACAATAGGTTATTGGTGTCGTTTTTTTGTATAATTTTCCAGGTCCAACTGAAAAAAAAAATTCCAGTAGTTGAGTTTCGGGGACAAAAATCACATGACTGAACTCAACAGATGCGCAGTTAGAGGCCTGGGAGTGCCCTCGGAAACCGTTAGCACCCACAAACAGTCACTTCGAAAACCCGGACATTTTGGAAAATTTGGATTTCACATTTCGCGAATTTTGAGAAATTGTGTCACATGATGCACACTTCGAAATTTCAAAATATTTTTTCGTGAAAATGGATTTGTTCTTACGTAATCCCAAATGATAAAATCGCTTACGTGATATTTCGCGAAAATTCTATATTGAAAAAAAAATTTAGTGAGACATATATAGAAAATTATATTGGTTTATCAATGGGATATCAATTTGATTTATTATTGATTCTACTCTACACAATCCAGATACTTTAATTAGTCAACATGCGTCAAAAAAGGGCTAAACAATACCGTAAGCAAATGCTTGTTTACAACCATACTTTCAAGTTCAGAGAACCTTATCAAGTTATAGTTGATGATCAAATTGTAGAAATATGTGAGAAACAGTCTTATGATTTAGCAAAAGGTTTAGCTAGAACTATCCAAGCGGAAGTCAAACCAAGTGAGTAGAAGATTCCATTGAAAGATAAAAACAATTATCAATACTAACCATCTATAGTGATTACACAATGTTGTATGCAAGAACTTTACAAGACTAAAAATCAAAATTTAATAGAGATGGCTAAAACTTTTGAACGTCGTCGTTGTAACCATCCACCACAAGCTCCATTACCACCACATGAATGTATAAAATCTATTGTTATAGTGAATGGAGAAAATAAACATAGATATGTTGTTGCTACAGAAAATGAACAATTACGTTGGAGTTTAAGAAAAGTTCCAGGTATTCCATTAATTTATATGAATAGATCAGTTATGGTCATGGAACCATTAAGTAAAGCAAGTGCTTCTATAAGTAGAAACTTAGAAGCAAAGAAATTATCTGGTGGGTTGAATGATGTTAAAGTTGGAACTGCTAATGCAGGGGAATCTGCGGAAAATGAAGATGCAAACAAGTTAATTAAAAAGAGGAAAGGTCCAAAAGAACCAAATCCTTTAAGTGTTAAGAAAAAGAAGAAAACGGATGGAAATGACCAAAAGGATCAAAAGAAAGAAGATGGTCAAAAAAAGAGAAGAAGAAGAAAACATAAAAAACATGGCGAAGGTGAAGGTGAAGGTGAAGATGAAGATGGAAAAGATGGAGAAGATAAAGAAGATAGAGAGAACAGTAATAACAATAGTGATGACAAAACATTAGAACCAACCTCAGGTACAGAACAAAGCCATTCAGAAGATGATAATGAAGAATAAATAGATAAAAGATTATAGTAAATGCATGTATATTAGAGATATTAGTATGAAATTTTAGTAGTTTATATAGTTTTATTTTCCCGGAACTTCCCCAAAAATATCACGTGAAGTAATGCTCGGTTTTCCAAAAGAAAATTGACACTTTTTCCAATAAACTTTCCAACGTCTTTTAAATGATCCATAATTAATCACCCCCAAAAGTCCCTTTTTGAATTGCATAGAATTCACTCATTACAAAATGATGATTAGATCTAGACCTTTATTTGCAAGATGCATACGTCAATACTCCACTATACCGACTCAATCAAGTTCATCAACCGCTAAAAGTGAAGAATCAAAAGAAATCAATTCAAATAATACAACCAATGAATCATCAATTAGATCAAGACCTCCACCAAGACCAAGAACTCAAACCCAAAGAGAGCAAGTTACACAAAGACAAAAAATTGAGTTAGCACAAGCAGGTATAAAAGATATCTTTGATGGGTTCTTAACTACAGAAGAATCATTTGAACCAATAGATACGAAACCAATTTTGGCTAATCCAAGATTGTTTAATGGATTAAGTGAATTTCATAAAAATCAAGTTAAAGAAGAAGTTGAAAAAAGATTACGTAGAAATTGGAATGATGTTGCAGTTGATTCTAAAAAAATGGCATATTATATCGCATATGGGAATTATGGACCAAGAGAAGATTTAACAGATAATTTATATTCAAATCATATTCCGGAAGATCTACCATTTGCATTACCCACACAAGCTAAAATAAGTCAGAGTTCAACTGACAAAGTTAAGAAATTACCACCTGTTGATTTGGATCAAATTAATGAAGTCAGAAGAAAAAGATGGAATGATATGACTAGAAAATTAGATCCAATCACGAAATTTGTTGTATATTTTGCTGTGGTAGTCAGTTTGATTGCATTATATAGAGATAAGTTCATTGAAGAAGAAACCCTGACAGTCCCAGAAAGTGCATTATTGATTGCTGATATGGAACGTGAACAGGAATTACAATCTAAAAAGGAGAAAGAAGAAGTTGATTTAATGGAGAAGGGAAAAGAAGAAGAAAGAAAGAATAGTAAAAAATGGTATTATTTATGGCTTAAATAAGATTGATACTACATTGAAAAAATGACAAATAATAAACTGCTTTGTATATACAGCTTTATATAATAATATGATAGAAACAAAAACAGGAAGTTGGTAGTACAGTAGCAAAAGTATCTCTTCTTTTTGTCTTTTCAGAGAACATAAATCAACGCGAAAACTAATCAATAGCGGGGTGTTAAAAAAAAAAAAATGATAATATAATAACGTAATGCTTTGGGTAACCTAATAGTTTAATATTATGAATTGTATTTTACAGTGTATCATTTTATGAATGACCATTCTTTTTTTGTTTATGTTCTTTTTTTTTTTGTTAATTTTTTCATCTCTTTATCGTCTTTCAATAATTCATTTCTTCTCTCATTGTTTCTTTGAAATTTTAAAATTTCTTTATTCATCATCATCCATTTCTTCGTCTTCATTATCCATTAGATCATCAGCCCAACTTTTTTCCACAGTTTCTCTGACTCTTTTAGCATATTGAGAAGAATGATCTTTATATAAATTTGCAGCTTCAACATTTGCAGGAGATGAGATATTTGGATCATTCAATAAAGATTGTACTGAAGTTAAAATTGAAGCAACATCGAAAGTTGGTGACCATCTATTTTGCAAAATATCCAAACATAATTCACCACTTGCATAAACATTTGGATGAAACATTTGACTAATAAATTTAACTTGTGGAGGTTTATTTGGATATTGTTCATCAAAATTTATACTTAGACGGAATGTACCATCTTCAAAAGGAGTGTCAGCTGGACCTATGATAATTGCATTC
Source organism: Hansenula subpelliculosa (assembly GCA_030582255.1). Taxonomy (NCBI): domain Eukaryota; kingdom Fungi; phylum Ascomycota; class Saccharomycetes; order Phaffomycetales; family Wickerhamomycetaceae; genus Hansenula; species Hansenula subpelliculosa. The sequence continues at coordinate 23,867 of JAKTWW010000274.1, forward strand.
CATATCATCACATTATCAGTTAATGGGGATGCTGAAACACCATCTGGTGGATCTTGTTGGATACGCTGGTAACTTGTGTTAATAATCAGATTCAGCATCCTTTATTCAAAAGAAAGATATACTCACTTTAAGATCTCTCATCAATCTTCTACGTGCTGGTGTAGACATTTTGTATAACTTATGGTTCTGTGAATGCAATGAGCCCTCTTAAATGGTTCTATGTCTCAAATATTGATGTTGGTGTATGTGTAGAATTAATAACGGTTAAGCTGATTTTTGTTTTTCAAAATTGATTTCCAATCGGTAAAGTAATGGATTCAGCTGATATCGAGTGTTGATTTGGCCGCTTCGATGCTTTGTATGGGTGTAACGAATGCTAGTCTAATAACTCTATGTTTTGCTCTTCTCTCCTCTCTATTCTCTTTAAACTCAAGTAATTCAGCACTTCTTCAACTGAGATTTTCCACTCAATAAATGCATTTCTTCGCTCTTGCCACCAAAAATCGATTCTTCAATTGCAAAACGAATTCGCGAAAGAGCCAAAATCTGGTGAAATTTAAACAAAGTGTGACACTTTGAAGCTGTGAGTCAGTACAATTGGATTGTTTGTCGTTGTAGCTTAGAGCCAACACCGTTAGTGCAGTGGAAGATTAGTTATACAAGAGGAATAAAGGCGATATAACATAACTATCACTTCATTCACCGGAAACAACAGTCTTGAGGCTTTGAAATCAACAAGTATTCATCAAGTTGGCAGCACCCGTTGGTCCAATTCATCACATCATCATCATCATCGCAAAGGTTAAAAAAAAACAACAACAACCATTGTTCATATTATTTATACTAATTCATTCATGATAATACCAGTGATACATTAATTATAATCACCTGAAAACAAGACTTTATATTCTAAAAAGGCATTTTGCTCACAAATATCACACATTCACATAGTGCACAATTTTCATCATGATTCGGTGCCAATTACCGAGAACTAGTTCAACGCAACTTAGGTGTTTATCCACCATTTCAAATCATTCAATAAATCAAATAAATAATAATACAATATCAACAGCTACTTCACCAACATCTCAATATAATACATTCCCAGACAATCAAATAAATTTAACAACACCTCCAGATTTTCAATCATATCATGAAAATATTTCAGAAATTGCTAAACATTTAGCTGATTTAGGTCCATATCCTCCACATTCTCAATATTTAAATCCACAACATTATTATCAAAATACTGTGTTGATGGATTGGTCCAAGAGAACTCCCCATCCAGTAACTTTGAGACAATTAGCAGCTTTTGGTAAAGCTTTAAATGAAGATAAAATTATATCAAGTGCAAATTTTGTAAGACATGAATTACCTGTTAGAATTGCATTAAAATTAAGAGAATTACAAGATTTACCATTTAATGTTGTAAACAATTTCCATTTAGCAAAAGTTTATGAATCTTATTATGATATTTTTGATCGATTCAGAAAAATTCCACAAATAAAAACTATAAAAGATAATGAAGAATTTTGTCATACTTTAGAAGATGTCTTAACTGATATCAATTTATTAAATTTACCAAATTTGATGATGGGAGCTTTAGAATGTTGTATCTTAGATGCAATGCCTCAAAAACAATTGGATGAATTGGTTTCTTCATTATTAAGAGCAAGAATTTCAAGAAGATTGATTTTGGAAGAACATTTATCATTGACTAAAAATTTCACACAAAATCCAAATTTACCAAGATCTCATAATTTTATTGGTGATATTTTTTTCAAATGTTCAGCTAAAGAGCATTTACAAATTTCTGCAAATAATGCAGCTAAGTTCATATCATCAATTTATCCAAATGTCAAATCACCAAAATTAATTATTGAAGGACAAAAAGATTTGAGTTTCCAATTCTTAACTTCTCATTTACATTATCTTTTCGGTGAAATCTTGAGAAATTCATATGAAGCTTCTGTTAAACAATTCCTAAAGACCAATCCAAATCTTACAGATCAACAAACAAAAGAACCTGCACCAATTCGTGTTTGTATTATTGATAATAAAGATCATGTTGGATTCAGGTTTAGTGATCAAGGTGGTGGGATTGATATTAAACCAATTAGCAGGATTTTTTCATTTGGTAAAGATTCAACAAATGCAAGAGAATCATTAGCAAATTTCCATAAATTACCAAATTTAAAATTGGAAACTTTTTATGCAAAACCTTCAAATATTAAAGAACGTCAAAAATCTTTATTGAAAACTTCAATTGGTGGGATTGATAATCTATTAATTAAAGAAACCACTTTATTAAATTTGATTCAAAGACCTGCTAATTATAAATTAGGATTAGGTTTAGCAATGTGTAAAGTTTACGCAGATTATTGGAATGGTGATTTAGTTATGCATTCATTAAATGGATATGGAACTGATACTTATTTGAAACTGGGTAAATTGGGACATACTCATGACAAATTACAATTGGACAGAGCATGATTGGAATTTATTGGGACCATCTCATGTATTTATGACTATAATGACACAAACAATATCATAATTAACTTTAATATTGTAGAATATCTTTATTCTGAGGGTAATTTTGTATACGACTTTAAGAAAAGTTTCGCGAATTTCCGGTGCGAACTATCAAAACTAGTTTAATGTCACTCAAATAAACGGTGAACAATAACATCAATCTCAACGCTTGATCCCAGTACAACTTCATTGTAATCATCAAACAATGGCCAAGAAAGGTATGTGGAAGTATCAAACAGTTGCATATTGACAATCAGATCATTTAACTAACAATCTTGCAGGAATTTCAATCTCCTCTCTACTTGGTCCTAAGGACTCAAATGGAAGTGATGATGATAAAGTCCCAATTTCAAGTTCTGATATGGATCAAACGCCTAAAGGAAAACAAACGATAACACAAGATGAAGCTATAGTTATTGATGATGACGACGATGATCTGCCTGAACTGCTTCATAAAGAAGAAATTCATCCACCACATCAAGTTAAAAGAACATCATCAGGGAAAATTGATATAAATTCAATGTTATTAAACAATGAAACTAGTGTAAACAAAGATGGGAACTCAACTGAAAATGTTCAAGTTATTGATGATGCAAATGAAGAGAAAAAGGAAGTGGAACAATCTGGTCCAAAAAGAAGGAAACCAAGAGCTGTTAAAAAAAAGGAAGAACCTGAACCTGGATCTGAAAAACCAAAACCGAAACCGAAAAGAGCTCCAAGAGTTACTAAAAAGGCTAAAGAAGCTGCTGAAGCTAAAGCAAAGAAGGAAGCAGAAGAAGCTGCTGCCGCCGAAGAGGAAGCTAATAAGAAAGTAGTTGTGCAAAATGCTGCAAACGCTGCAAATGCTGCAAATGTTTCCAAAGTTGATAGTTCAGATGCTACAACTATTGAAGCTCCAAAGGAAATCCCAAATGATTCTCCATCTACAAATACTTCTCAAATATCATTACAACCAACTCCAATTATTGGAAATACAACACCAAAACCAAACATACCCTTAACAAATTCATCGGGATCAACTCCAATTAATCGGTCACCGTTGAGCTTCTCAAAACCTAATGATATAATGAATCTGGTTAATAATGATGATAATACCAACGATAATATCAAAAATCAACCTCAATTATTACCATCAGCACTTCCTAATGAGTCAACAAAGTCAATAACAATAATCCCAACAAATCCTTCACAACAAAGTCCCGTACCCCTATCAAATAATACCAATACCACTACTCCAACTACTGGAAATAATATTAATAACGCTACAACTACAGGAAATAACAGTAATTCAACCACAACTGCAACTCCCAAATCAAGAAAGAATACAAAGAAAACTGCAGCTGAAAAAGAGTCAAAAACTAAAGCCAATGAGAACAAAGAGACAAAACCGAAAAGTAAAGCAGGTCCTAAAAAAAGCGATTCAAAGAAATCTACAACTCCACAACATCAACAACAAAAACCACCAGAACCACCAGTTCAGCCACTAACACAAGATCAAATAAATAATCAAAATTTAATTAAACCAGATCCAAAATTAAATGCAAGTTTACCATTACCAAAAGTCATTGAGATTCAAAATCAACATCTTCAATCACCAAAGGGTTCACCAAAACAATCACAATCTCAAGCATCACCAAAACAATCTATATCACAAGAAACAACACCACAACCTGATGGAACTAAACCAACTGAGCCAATAATAGCGCTTCACGTTCCATTAACATTACCAAATTCTTCAAATTCCTCCTCATCATCATCAAGTCCAGGTCCAAAAGGTGCAACACAAGTAGTTTTCAATGTTTTAAAAATGGCTGAAGATAAATATGGTTGGAAAAATTTACATCCTGAAGCATCAAAATATTCATTAGAATTAATGAATGATGAAGATATTGATGATGATGAAGATGATGAAGATGATGAAAAAGATGAAAAAGATGAAGATGATCAACCTGATCAAAATGCTGCACCACAACAAGCTCAACAACCACAAAGAATAGATGGTAGGAAATTACAAAAGGGTAAACCTAAAATTGGTCAATATGATAAAGAAGATCCATTTATTGATGATAGTGAAATGGTTTGGGAAGAACAAAGAGCTTCAACAAAAGATGGATTTTTCGTATTTTATGGTCCATTAATTGAAGAAGGTAAAAGTGCAAAAATTGAAAGAGCAGATGGTACGATTAAAAGAAGTAGGAAAAGAGTTGCTGGACAAAGTGGGAATACTGGTGGTGGTAATGGTGGTGGTAATGGAGCTGGTAATGGTGCTAATGCTAATGGTCCTGCTAATAAGAAGAGAGCTATCAATCCACAAGGTAGTACAGGATCTAAACAAACTACACCAAAATTGATTTCAATTGCTCCTGCTGGTGGTGGTAACGGTCAAAGTTCTAATGGACAAGAACAAGGACAAGTTACACAAGGAAAGGGAAATATTCCTATTGATATTGCACCAAAAGTTCAGTAGTGTGTATATCCATCTATTCATTCAATCATTTATTAAAATATTAAAGAAGTTGCTTATATACTGGACGTTATATATATTTGTAGTTTAAAATCATTTTCTAAGAGAATCTAAAGCCATATTTATAAATTCAATGTTTATAGAAGGATCATCAATTTCAACATCACCTAATTTTTCCAATTTTTCATCACAAACTTTAATAATTTCATTTAATTTTTCATTTGAAAATCTTTGTTTAATTGCAATTAAGAAATTTAAATAACCTAAAGTAACTTTGAAACTTGCAGTATTTAATTCTTCACCTTCATCATCTGGGAATGTTTCATCAATAGATTCTCTAATTAATGCATAAATATCATCAATACGAGATTGATTCAATTCAATATAATGTCTTGTTGGTAATTTTGGTTTTGGTGTTGAATCGTCTTCAGTTTCATCTGATTCATTTAATTTAGAATTTGATAAATCTTTTGTTATTGAATCAATACTAAATTCTGGAGTTTTAACTCTAATTACTAAATCTTTCAAAATGGAAACCACTGCAGCTTTTGCATTCATAAATGGTGCAGTAGTTAATGTATCAATTAAGAAATTATAGCTTATATCTTCTTTAACACTTGTTAATACTCTTGTTAATAATGTATATGCCACGATTCTTATTGAAGGTTTAACATCAATTGAAGCATAATAAATTACAATTTGTAAAAATAATATTAATTCATGATTTGGAATTTTAGAAAAATCAGTAGATTTTGATGATATTAATGAAACCCAGCACCAAAATAATGAAATATCAATCATTCCTTTATTTTGAAATTTTTCACTAATTAAACCAGGTGATAAAAATCTTAATGTTATTGCAATTGCTTCATGAAGAGTTATTGGGAAAATTGATGAAACTTCTTTAGTATATTGAGTAATGAAAAATAATTCACCAATCATACTTTGTGGAATTTTTTCAGAATCTGGATTATAAATTGATGATATTTTATCATTTATTGAAAATTTTAAAATATCTTGAATTTTTTCATCATCTGATTTGGTTAAATCAATTTTAGATAATAATTTTAATGAAGATTTTTTTATATCATCAAATAATTTAGGTAAATCCATATCATAACTTAAAGATAATTGAGTAATTCTTGAAAATAAACCTCTTGAACTTGTAATCAATTGTTCATTATCTTCATCATTTGGAGGTGGTAATATTCCCTTTGTTTTATATTGTAAACTTTTATATAATTCGACTGATAAATCGATTGTATTTAAAGTGAATGAAATTTCAGCTAATTGAGTTAAAAAACTTTGTAATAAGATTCTTTGTAAATAATTTTCATCATCTTCAATTTTTTTAGCTTCTTCTATTGTAATTTCATGTTTTGAAATATAATCTTTTGGTTTCATTGGAGGGATATAATCTCTTGCAAATGTATATAGTCTTCTTAAGATAAATCTAATATGAATTGTTTTTGAAATATAAGAATTGGAAACTTTTAATAAAGCAGTTATAGCCATTGATAAAAATCTTGAAGGATAAATGGTATTTATTCTTTTCAAAGAAGTTGATAATAATTCAATTAAAGTATGTAATTTAATATCAATAATATTAAATTCTTTTTCATTTGATGGATTTAAATCATCTAAATTTGCTAATAATTCAATACTTTTCAAAAATAATTCTTTTGAATTCCCATTTTTAGCGACTAAATCAAATAATCTCATTATTGATGTAATTAATTCAGTATCACGAAGTAAAGAACCTTGATAATCCCATTCTAAATCGAAAAAATTAATCAATAATTCAGGTAAATCCCAACCAATTTCCTCCACAATATTTAAATTAATAACAAAGATTTCATATAATTTATTTAATAATTGTAATTTTTCAGCATCTGTGAACTTTTGAGGATTTGATAAATGAATATCTAATAATGTAGCATATGATAAATAATCACCAGTTTCCTAAAAAATATTGTTAGAACTTTTCAATTCATATCATAAATGGAGAAAGGAAGGGTTAATGGTGTTCAAGCTTACTTTTAATTCCTCCACTGCATTTTCCATGTATTCACAAATGGTGACGACACTCAATTGTTCATCATCAGACATCTTGAATGGTATAGTGTTATCCCTTTGAATCAATTACCGCTATGTATTGTGTATCAGTTCTCGTTGTTTTGATGTCAAAATATGGAAATCTAAATCTACATGTTTTTGACCATTTTTGATTTTCTCACCACTGAGTCGAAAAACAGAGATTTTTTGGAGATGGGGACACACCATAGTTAAGAAATGGGATATAAGGAAATGTAGTTTATTAGATAAAGATATGAGTATATTGAAGTGTTATTGAAATTGTGATAAATTGGGCAGAGCATGGGATTAGATGTAAAAACGCTAAAAATGCTAATGTCTTTAAACCATCAATTCAAGATGAAGTTTTACTGATTAATTCCAATCGGTTTTAACCAAACAAGACCCGTGAAATGCAAACAAACTAATGGACAATTAATATCAACATTTCAGAACTAGACTCAATTGGAAATTTCCATGATAATCACAGTTGGTGCTTAAATTATATTGATTTTGTAATGTCATCGATATTACCATCTTGGAACGGAGAACTGGAAACCCTTATCTCTTTTCAAATTAGTGGCAGCTTGACAGGTTATACTTTATACATTAAACAATAATCAGTACTGATAGTGAATTCGATATAATAATATTATCGAGGTGACTATTCTTCCTGAATCCATTTTTAAAGTCATCTTTAAGAGGAACAAGTCGTGGTCACCGAAATAAGCCCAAAAAACATCACAGATTGGGGACTATTATCCCTTGGTCTTTAGTGGGTTTTTTGACACATTGATCTTCGTTTTGTTCGCGAGTCGATGTTGATTGATAACGGAAAAGTTCAAGACAATACACAAGATAACGAGTATATAAGTTAATTAATAACTATATAGTCCTCTGTTTTACTGAACCATTGTCAATTATGATGATCCTTGTTCATCTATTTCTTTTTTTTGTCGTTGAAATACATAAATATCTCCCAATCACTGCTCAAAATCATTCGGTTATTGTGTGCTTATAAGAGAGGAGTATACTAATTATGTCTTCATTTCTAAATATATAAGTTATACAAAATCATAATAATGAACTAATTCAAATAATAACCAATTATGCATAATATCAGGGGTATTAACAACGCATGGTATCGTTCATTTAATTTATGTATAACTGAAATGATATTGATTAATGGATGATGATGATGATATCTAGATTAGATCAACTATACACTGAATCATTCACACCAATAGAATACATTCATGGACTTTATAAATTTCTAATGTTTTTCAAAATTCTTGGTAATTGGATGTGATGGATTAATGTAGAGAAGTTGAATTTTTTTTTTTGCTTTAGCAAGATTGATTCAAAGATATTAAATATTATTGAAATGTTGTATGATGATGGGTTTATTTATAAATAATGTGAGATGTACTTGATTTTCCAAAATCATTAGAAATCAACCCATGGCTAGTATAGGAATTCAATAGGTTGAAACATATTTATATAATTGAAGATCTTAATAATTTTTTTTCAAAATGAGTTCATTAATATCAGCATTTAAATCTCAAATAAATGGAGCAGCAGATGGTACCATGGTGTATTAATTCTTAATATTGATCATGCAAATTAACAATTATTAAGTCCAAATTTACCGAAATATTTAGTTGATTATACACTTGGTGAACAAATGTCAATATTATCCAACAATAAAAGAGATTGTAGTACCAAGTGTTATATTTATGATTATTTAATTTTTAATCTTCATAATGGCACATTTATAATATATATCTTTATTAAAAATATAATCAGAGGACATAATCTTTGGTTAAGTTTATTATTTGGATTAATATGATTTCAATTTATTTAATTGTAACTGGTGTTGTTATAATGGCAATTATCAGTGCAATGATTCCATATTTTTATTTTTAATTAGTGAACAACATTTTAAATTGTGTAAACAAATTCAACAATCTGCTTCAATTTTATGTGTTTTATATTCTGGATTAGCAATTTTAGTTGTTATTGCTGGTCTTGTTATACCTTCCAATAAGAAAGATGATTCTATGATTCTATTTGGACTTATCAACCATGGTGGATTGAATCTTTTAATATATGATATTTTGTCCTTAAAAATTCTGCACAAAAAGCTCAAGAATCTTTAATAATTAAAAGTCGTGAATTATATCATCAACTAGTCATGAACGACGTTCAAATCAATTGGAAAGATGTAAAACAGTTTCAACAAAATATTCTGGTAAATTAAAAGCTTAATTATTCAATTTTGATTAATATTTTGTATTCAACTGGACGTGTTTATTTAAGATTTTATAGAGCAGATGGTCGGTTAAGTAAGTCAACAAGATCAAGTTGCAATTCTGGAGGGGGTGCTGCTGCTGATGATGATGATGATGATATTAATGAAATTATTGGTGGATTAAAAAGTTCAGGATATGGAGCAGGTCATTGTATTGGACTCCATGATGAGGAAAGTAATATAATTGATGATGGATCTTTATCAAATGTTGGAGAAAAGGGAAATGTTGTTCAGGGAGAAGATCATACATAGTTCTGAGAATGTTATTTAACAATAATGTAATCAGCTAACACGTTGACACATTTTGTTCCACTTGTCGTTTATCTTTCCTGTTGTTTAGTCTCAAGTTTCAAGTTTCCTAATAAATCTATCTAATCAATTGACTATTAGGGATGTATAAGATGAAATGTTGGTACTTCCCGATCAAATGCATCTGGAAAGAACAACACTCATACGATTCTACAAGTTTTAGCACAATGTACTTCAAAAGATCTTCTTTCAATATTGATAATTGACCATTCAAACCATTCAATGTACTTTAGCTTAGTATTCAGCGTCTATCTCCACCCTTCCACTCTCCATTCTTATCCGCAGTTGACTTATATTAACTCTATTAACCTTGATCAGAGTTATGGGGGTTCAAACTCTATTCAACACATTTCGTTTATATGATACCTTTTAGCATCAACATTTAACCAAAACACATGAATCTGACTTTAACAAGGACTTTAACAAGGACTTAGAACCACGATTTAGATGTAAGTTGATATGAATGATACCCCATTATCTCATTATCTCATTATCCCATTATCCCATTATCTCTTATCCCAATGTCCTACACAATAGCCATAGTACCACTGACACCACCTTACTGAAGTGATAACACTCAATCAATCTCGTACATTTACGTTTACAATTACCTTCCCATTACAAGTCGAAATTCGTCTCAGCTGTCGGATCTGATTGCGCTCAACGAAACCCGCGCGGTGGAATCGCAAACTGAAGCGGTTTCCCAATGCCCAGAGTTACTCCGCGGGAAGAGGCCCAGTGTAGAAACAGGCACGGCAGAGTGAGGAAAGAGCCAAAGCAGACAACAGGCAACAGGCAAAAACAGGCAAGTGGTAACCGATAGTGTGTTGTTAGTGTGTTGTTAGTGTGTTGTTAGTGTGCTGTTAGTGGTATATGGTGGTATATTGTGGTATATTGTGTACACATACTGCTTTCTGGCTACTCTACTGTTTGACTGTTTGACACACAAACCCTGTAGCATCCTTGTCTCGCTCGCAGTGGAACGGTGCCACGCACACTCACAACGCCTCACGACATCGCTTAACATTTCGCGCTTGTCTACGCTAAGCAACTCACGGCATTAAAATTGAAGCTATGGCATGGCACTCAGCATTGAGGAAATCGGTGGATTAGCAGAGTGCCATCACAACTCATTTGGTGTAGTATCGTCTATGTTATCATTATCACACTCTCCTCAGCCTTACCCCCCATGTCCTGAATGACTACCTCTCTTACGCTTCCTACGATTCCAAAGTAATAACCTACATCCATCAAATACCCAGTTCGAAATCAACATGTACAAGGGATTAAACCGTTGGAAAACTGGAATCTCATCGCATATATTTTCCAACAGTCAGCAAAAGAAACAATTAGTCTTGTGATTTTTCCCTCAAAAATCTGCCTTAATTTTTTTTTTTTTTTTTTACCTAGCAAATATTAAAATCTCTACTGATAAATTCAACATATTTCAAATTATGCATGATATCTTCTCAATTTGTTATCTATCTACGATCAAATTGGAAAATGAATGACGATTTTCATTGATTAATGTTCGTTACTCCATCAATAAACAAAATCACTTACAGAATTTGATAAGATTGATATAATAGAAACAGTCCTATCGTATTTCAGTATCTTTCTACAAATGATATTCCACAGCAAATAAACCCCATTCATTCAAATTATATATATATATAGCCAAGTCCCCTTCTCATTCATACAACTAATACTTACATCTTCACACACACAAACACACACACAAACACATACACACACATTCTTAAATATTCTCATATAACAAGTGAACCCAACGTTATAATGTCATCTTTAAGAAATACATCATCCCGTAGTGGTGGTGGTGGTGGTAGTGGTATAGTTAATGATGAAAAAACTACATATGATTTACCAAAAATTGAAACTGGTGAATCTTCAACAGGTTATGTTGATGATATTGAATCTCAAAATTCAATTGATTTAGCTGATGAATTACATCAAGGTTTAAAAGCTCGTCATATTCAATTAATTGCACTTGGTGGTTGTATTGGTACTGGTCTTTTCGTTGGTTCAGGTTCTGCTTTAGCAACTTGTGGTCCTGCTGGTTTATTAACTGCTTATTTAATCATGTCAACAGTTATTTTCTTTATTATGAATGAATTAGGTGAAATGGTTTGTTATTTACCAACAAAAGGTGGTGCTATTTCTGATTTAATTGTAAGATATGTTGATGAATCTTTGGGTTTCGCTACTGGTTGGATTTATTATTATACTTTTGTTATTTTACTTTGTACAGAAATTACTGCAGCTTCAATGGTTATTCAATATTGGACTGATAAAGTTCCAATTGCAGTTTGGATTACAATTTTCCTTTTAGTTATCATTTGTTTAAATTTTCTTGCTGTTAAATATTATGGTGAAGCTGAATTTTGGTTTGCATCATTAAAAATTTTTTGTATTGTTGGATTAATTATTGTTGGTATTGTAATATTTTTCGGTGGTGGTCCAAATCAAAAAGGTATTCGTGGATTTCATTATTGGAATGAACCAGGTGCTTTTACTGAACATTTAAGTCATGGTAATACTGGGAAATTTTTAGATGTTTGGACTGGTGTTATTAAATCAGGTTTTGCATTTATTGTTGGTCCTGAATTAGTTGCAATTGCAGCTGCTGAAACTCAAAATCCAAGAAGAAATATTGCAAAAGCTTCTAAAAGATTTGTTTATAGATTAATGTTTTTCTATGTTGCAGGTTCTTTAGTTATTGGTATTATGGTTCCTTATAATAATGATTCTTTATTAAATGCTGATAGTTCAACTGCTGCTGCTTCACCTTTTGTTATTGGTATTCAAAGTGTTGGTATTAAAGGTTTAAATGATGTTATTAATGCAGCTATTTTAACTTCTGCTTGGTCATCAGGTAATTCATTTTTTTATGCAGCATCTCGTGTATTATTATCATTATCAAAAGAAGGTAAAGCTCCAAAAATTTTCTTAAAAGTTAATAAACATGGTGTTCCTTATTTTGCTTGTGCTTTAACTTCAATCATTGGTGTTTTATCATATTTAAATGTTTCAAGTGGAACTAAAAAAGTTTTCGATTGGTTTTCAAATATTTGTACAATTTCTGGGTTTATTGGTTGGATATTAATTGGTATTGCTTATTTACGTTGGAGAAAAGCAGTTATTTATAATGGTCTTTGGGATCGTGTTCCATTTAAAACAATTTTCCAACCATATGGTACTTATTATTCAGTTTTTTTCATTGGTTTATTAAGTTTAACAAATGGTTATGCAACATTTTTTGGTGAATTTGTTGCAGCAGATTTTATAGCTGCTTATATTACATTACCTGTTTTCTTTGGATTATATTTTGGTCATAAAATTTTTACAAGAAATTGGAAATGGTGTTATCCTGTTAATGAAATTGATGTCTTGAGTGGATTAGAACATGTTGAAAAAATTTCTGAAGAAGCTCCTTGTCCTCAACCAACTACTTGGTATGGTAAAGTTTGGGCTTGGGCTATGTGAAATGTGTTGCCAAAAACAATAGTTTACATTTTTCAACCAAATTTCCAATCAGTTTTGTCATTAATATTTATTGTTAATTATGTCCATTCTAGATGTTCAAATTTATTTCATAATCAATATATAACCTATATTAAATCAGTTAGTTGACCTACTGATATTTGATTATGGAAAATTTGCGCTATACAGTGAGAATTGATAATTTCGCTGTATTTTATAATGTGTGTTTTTTTATAGTGGTTTTTTATAATATTCATTAAGGGTTAGTTTAATAATTATAAGGTCTTCAAGACTAGGAATATAAGTCATTTAGAGATGAAATATATTGTAAGATAGCTTCGACCCGAATACTTCTAAGCTCATTAATATACACAATTCCAACATCCTTTAAACCTAGTTGTTCTCGTATTTAACAAAATATTCATCAAGATCATATTCAATATTTAACTCTGCAGTCAATTCCAGCGGTCAAACAGCACCGCTGTGCATGCATCTAACCAAGAACTGTGTATACTATTTGGTGTTTTGAAAGATATCTAGAACGCTAGTGAAAGGGAAAGATTTTTTTTTTAGCTGAATTTAAAACCTACCAAAATTGGATCAAAATGTTCTTTGAACGTAAATATCCAAATTGTCCAAAGCTGTTTAATTAATTAGTTACATTGTTGATAAGCCAATTTGGGTTGATGTTGTTCGTTGTGACCTACTGTACTAAATCCCAGGAAACAATACTCCAGCTATGTGTCAAGAAGTTCTTTATGTACGTCTTGAAGGTTTGGGAAGTTTTCTGGAACTTAAGGATCACTAACTACGATCATATGGATTATTCAATGGCTGATATATCCGCTGCAAGTAACAAGATACGAATTAGAATATGCATGTCCCAATTTTATCAATAATTATATTTAATATACTTGTAAGTTACAAGTTGGTATAATAAGGATATGGGTTTTGAACAGCACCCTGAAATAGGGGCATTATGTAGGTAGGATAAATTGATGTACAAAGATTCTAGAATATTCATAGTTATCTCAAAATTGTATAAACTTGAATGCCATGAATTAACTAATTTTCCATGAGATTGAACTAATATATTGATTGAGAAATGGAGCTGAAAATGGATATCTTGAGGATAATTTAGTTTATCCCAATTTGTCAAATGTCATGAATATGATTCGTTGACCAGCAAGTAAGAAAGTCTATATAAGTTTTAACAGTAGAATAAATTGCAGTACTTGGTGAGTTTTCCAAAAAAGAATTTCTCCTGGAGTTAGATATAAGTTGATTGCGCATATCGAATATCTTTCATTTTAGAAGTTTGAACTATCAACATTGTCTCAACATTGTCCTCATATTAAATAAAACCAAACTTAACTGTTGCAGCAGCTTGTGAAAATATACGGCACTTATGTTATCAAAAGTTTGTTATCTTGATTTAGTATTAATTAGAATTCAGCTGTGCTGCAGAGAATAAGTTGGAAGCACAATTTATTGCCTACAGAATGAGAAATTGAAATCTCAATTTAAAACAATAGAGTACCTACCTAACATGCAATAACGGATAGATTTTCCTTCCTGTAACGGTACACCAACCCTTCAAAGTGAGTATACATGTAATGTTTGTTACGGCCTTATTGATGTTATGTCTAACGAGCTGTCCCTCGGATAGGTTCCACGCAAGAGATCCGAAGTTCTACTTTAAGGCAAATGGCATAAAATGTGCTCAAGTGATTAGTGTTTTCTAAGCTATGCAAAAATGTGGA
>JAKTWW010000275.1:8148-28074 GCA_030582255.1 Hansenula subpelliculosa
TTCAACTAGATCATAATAAAGATGCTCCAACGACCTATTGGTCGCTCTTCATGTCTGATTCACCTTTCATCTATCATACTATCAATTGCAACTGCTGTGATTGGAATAATAATACTTATATTGAAGAATCCTGGACATGGCTTATCCTTGGGAAGTACCATTGCATTGATCATTGGTGAATTACTGGCTGTTTTCTCATTACCTTTTTTATTACTAAAATCAAGATCATCATTATGGGTTTTGATTCCGCTGAATATCATTTCATCAGCATTATCATTGGGAGCTGGACTTTCTTTGATCAACTTTTTAATCACATCAGCACCATCATCAATCAACACTGATCCAAAATGGATGATTTCATTACTAGCATTGTTTATTTCTTCACAATTTTTTCATGGGTTATCAATAAGTAATTATATTCATACCTTTCAAAATTTTAGACATATGATTACCGAAGAGCAAGATAAAGATGACATTGAGAATCTGAGGGAAAAAGTCATTTCATTAAAAGCATCAGCTGCAACCTTAGTGGAAAGTAGGAAAGCTTCAGGCAATCAAGAAAGTGTATCCAGAGCCAATAATGATGACAACATCAATGGTAAGAACGACAAAGACCAACTATCATCATTGTTCCAATCAACAAAATCTCGCTTCAATTCAAAAGTCAGTTTAGGCGCATCTTCAGAAAATATCAACAAAGTTTATCAACCAAACCTCATACAATCCTATTCCATCAAGAAACTTTCTATGATCAATCAATCATGTTCATCCACAAACATTTCATTAGCACAATCACGCCATCCAAGTTTTGTATCAAATTCAGATCCAGCTGACTCAAGTTCAAAAGATGCACAAATCGCCAAAAACCTAAGTCTAGAGAGAGATGCTTTGAGAAGAATACCCAGTGCTTTATTACCTCCTCATCTGAAACCACAACCTAAGCAACAACTCCTGAGTTCACAAGAACAATCACTTCCACCTCATTCATTCTCCCAACCAAATCTGGTATTATATAAAAACCATCGAAGCCAGTCCAATCTGTACAATTATGGGGAAAGTGTCCCTTCATTAAGAGAAACTATTCCAGAATCAATTCCTCGTGCTGCAACATTTAATAACTTATTCGCAGCTTCTAACACCCAACATGATAACGGTATTAAGACCATTACACCAACAGATTATGAAAAAAGCTATGAAGACTTCCAATTCCATCAATTAAGAGGTCCACTGGAACCATCTAAAAGATTCCAGAAATCTGCACATTTCGGTGATTTTGATCCAACTGATGATGAAGATGAACTTTCTGTATCTCAAGGTGATGCCGATAATGATATGGATGAAGAAGCTATTGAAGATGATGTTGTATCCGACATTTCAAATCAATCCACTGAAGATGCTCTTAAATTTGTTCAAGATGCTCAGGAGAAAGGTTCAAACGAGTTCATCAGGGATATTATTGATCAACCAAAATCAAACCTAGAGCTGGAAAGAGTCAGAACACCAACCACTTTAACCAAAAGTAAAAGTTATTCACCTCATAAATCAATTTTCAGGGGTTCTTGTCATTATAGAAATCATTCCACCAACAACATTCACCATGGAAGAAAAGATTCATCAACTTCAATTAGCTTTAAGAATTTTAGCATGTCAATGCCATCATCTCCAAGAAAGAAATCAATCATGACTTCACCAAAAAAATTGAAAATCAAAAACCTATCATTATCAAACATTGTTTTCAAACCTGATGATGATGATATTCCAAATCTTTCATATGTTCATGAACTTCAAAGTTCTCCAAGCAAAAAACGTCGTGCCTCAATGGCGATTTGTACACCAACTAAAAACTTTCAAAACAACAATACAAGTTTCAGTGAAAATAAAGTTTTGGATAATAAAATAGAAGATAAATCAAATTCACCAGAATCAAACTGGTCTGATAATTCGCATAAGAGTGTTTTCCCATCTGAAGTTATTGGTGAATATGACAAAGAGAAATGGAAAACCATGGAAAGACTGCAATTGGTCAAGCAGGAGGACAGCCATCTGGCATATTAACAACAGGGCAAATACCCATCAGCGCATGATAAGACAAATATACACATATGGCATAGATACCCATTCAATTCGAGTTTATAATCAATTCTTTTTAATAAAATGTTACATTTTGAGATATGTCAAAAAAGATTTGTAGAACGGATTCGCGAAAAACGAAAACGAAAACAAATACGAAATCCGCG
Organism: Hansenula subpelliculosa; assembly: GCA_030582255.1. NCBI lineage: Eukaryota > Fungi > Ascomycota > Saccharomycetes > Phaffomycetales > Wickerhamomycetaceae > Hansenula > Hansenula subpelliculosa. Next base: position 10,386 of record JAKTWW010000275.1, read on the forward strand.
AATTTTTGATCTCGTTGGCAAAAGTCTCAGCGATAAAAAATCTATCGAACAACCAAAATTAATCGCCACGATAACTCTAGATACATCTATTTAGTTCCCAAGAATTTACAACGACAATGGGTACTAAACTAGTTGATAATCCTGCTGTGAAGTCCGCACAGCTGTTGGCACCAAGGATCATCACTCAACGTCCTTATGTCACACCCTTCATTGTGTTGTATCCATATTTTTTCCATATTTATTTCAATCATTATGATGAGTATATAAAAGGGTCTGAATGGACTTTTGTTTATTTAGGTTCAATTATTTCTTTGAATATCTTGTTACTATTGATGCCAAATTGGAATATTAATATTGACGCTTGGTTCAATTATGTCGCTGTTAATAGTTTATCTGAAGCTACTCATATCTTGATTGTTGCTGCTCCAAATAATGGTCTCGGTGCAATTACTGAAATTAACCGTGACAGATATCCTGATGAAATTCAAACATCGTTCTTATTTCAAAAAAGACGTTTCATTTATCATGACCATGATCGTTTATTTACTCCACCAAGATTTTTGGTTGATCAAGAACCAAAATTATCTGAATTTCAACAATCAAAAGGTATTTCTGGTGATTTATCAAAATCTGAACGTTTATATGGTAAAAACACGTTTGATATTCCAATTCCATCATTTTGGGAATTATTTAAAGAACATGCTACTGCTCCATTCTTTGTTTTCCAAGTTTTCTGTGTTGGTTTATGGTTATTAGATGAATTTTGGTATTATTCTTTATTCACTTTGTTTATGCTTGTGAGTTTTGAATGTACTACAGTTTTCCAACGTCGTACCACAATGGGTGAATTCAGAACCATGGGTGTTAAACCGTTTAATATTTATGCTTATAGAGACTCTGATTGGGTTGAAATATCCACAATTGATTTGTTACCGGGTGACTTAGTCTCAATTACTAGAACTGGTGATGAATCTGCTATTCCATGTGATCTAATCTTAACTGATGGTTCTGCTATCGTTAATGAAGCTATGCTTTCAGGTGAATCAACTCCTCTATTGAAAGAATCTATTAAATTGCGTCCAGGTAATGAAAACTTACAATTAGATGGTTTAGATAAAAATTCTGTTTTACATGGTGGTACCAAGGCTTTACAAGTTACCTCTCCAACTGATCCAATCGTTCCACTGGCTCCGGACAATGGTGCTTTAGCAATTGTTTGTAAAACTGGGTTTGAAACTTCTCAAGGTTCGCTTGTGCGTGTCATGATCTTCTCAGCTGAAAGAATTTCTGTTGGTAATTATGAATCATTATTCTTCATTTTATTCTTGTTGATCTTTGCCATTGCTGCTTCATGGTACGTCTGGGTTGAAGGTACCAAGATGGGCCGTATCCAAAACAAATTGATTTTGGATTGTATTTTGATTATTACTTCTGTTGTTCCACCTGAATTACCAATGGAATTGACTATGGCTGTTAACACTTCATTGGCCTCATTAAGTAAATTTTATATTTACTGTACTGAGCCATTTCGTATTCCATTAGCTGGTAGAATTGATGTTTGTTGTTTTGATAAAACTGGTACTTTAACTGGTGAAGATTTAGTCTTTGAAGGTCTAGCTGGTTTTGGTAAATCTATTCGTCATTTGGCTAAACCAAATGAAGTTCCAGAAATCACCAATTATGTTTTAGGTTCTGCTCATGCTTTAGTCAAATTAGACGATGGCGAAGTTGTTGGTGATCCAATGGAAAAGGCTACTTTAGAAGCTGTTGGCTGGAAGATTGGCGAAAAAGATGTTGTTTTCAGAGAAACCTCCAAGGGTAAGACCGAAAAAATCAAGATCTTGCGTCGTTTCCAATTTTCTTCTGCTTTGAAACGTTCTTCCTCTATCTCATCATTTGGTTCCAAGACTCTTGTCTCCACTAAAGGTGCTCCAGAAACTATTCGTCAAAGATTAACTTCTATACCAGAAAACTATGAAGAAATATACAAGTCATTCACTCGTTCAGGTTCCCGTGTTTTAGCTTTAGCCTACAAACATTTAGAGGACAATATTTCACCAGCTAAAGTTACCAAGCTAGATCGTGAAAATATTGAAACTGGTTTAACCTTTGGTGGGTTTATTGTTTTCCATTGTCCATTGAAAGAAGATGCTATCGAAACTATTGAAATGTTAAATGAATCAAGTCATCGTTCAATCATGATTACAGGTGATAACCCTTTGACTGCTGTTCATGTTGCTAAAGAAGTTAAAATTGTCGAAAGAGATGTTTTGATCTTAGATGCACCTGAAGAACATCACGGTGATCACGAAATGGTCTGGAGAAGTGTCGATGAATCTAAAATTATTCCATTTTCTAGTTCTGAGAAATTGGATGAATCGTTGTTTAAGACTTATGACATCGCAATTACTGGTTACGCTTTGGCTAAATTATTAAACCATCCTCAATTACATTCATTAATTAGACATACTTGGATCTACTCACGTGTTTCTCCAGCTCAAAAGGAATTCATCTTGACCACTTTGAAACATTTAGGTTACAATACTTTAATGTGTGGTGATGGTACTAATGATGTTGGTGCTTTGAAACAAGCCCATGTTGGTGTTGCTTTATTGAATGGTACTGAAGAAGGTATGAAGAAAATTGCAGAAGCTAGAAAAATTGACTCTTTACAAAAAGTCTATACTAAACAATGTGATATCATGCAAACCTGGGGTAAACCACATCCACCTGTTCCATTACCAATTGCTCACTTATATCCTCCTGGCCCAAGTAATCCAAATTACTTGAAAGCTATTGAAAAACAAGGGATTACTGTTACTGACGAAATGAGAGAATTAGCTGCTAAAAGTTCAACTATTTCTCACACCACTGCTCCTGGTCAAAAACCTAATCAAGCCCAAAGTGAATTGGCTGATAAATTATTGGGATCCTTGAACCAATTGGAAGAAGACTCAGAAGCTCCAACCTTGAAGTTAGGTGATGCTTCAGTCGCTGCCCCATTTACTTCAAAATTAGCAAATGTTTCTACTGTTACTAATATTATTCGTCAAGGTCGCTGTGCTTTAGTTTCAACAATTCAAATGTATAAAATTTTAGCTTTGAATTGTTTGATTAGTGCTTATTCTTTATCTGTTATTTATCTTGCTGGTGTCAAATTCGGTGACGGTCAAGCTACTGTCTCAGGGTTGTTAATTTCTGTTTGTTTCTTGAGTATTTCAAGAGGTAGACCAGTTGAAAAATTATCCAAAGAAAGGCCACAACCAGGTATCTTTAACATTTATATTATGGGTTCAATTTTAGGTCAATTTGCTGTTCATATTGCAACTTTAGTCTATGTTACTTTAGAAATTTATAAGTTAGAACCTAGAGAACCAAAACCAGATTTAGAAAAAGAATTCTCTCCATCATTGTTGAATACCGGTATCTTCTTAATTCAATTAGCTCAACAAGTTTCTACTTTTGCTGTCAATTACCAAGGTTTACCATTTAGAGAAAGTATCAAAGATAATAAAGGTATGTACTATGGTTTATTAGGTGTTGCTGGTTTAGCATTAGCTGGTTCAACTGAATTCATTCCAGAATTAAATGAGGCTATGAAATTTGTTCCAATGAGTTCAGATTTCAAAACTAAATTGACGATCACAATTATATTAGATTTGGTTGTTGCATGGGCCATTGAAATTTTCTTGAAATATTTCTTTATGGATTCTAAAGCTGCTGATATCGCCGAACGTGATTAGATCGGATTTAGTATTTAAAAAAAAAAAGAGTTGAAGAACAAAAAAGGAATCAATTTGATGCAATCGGACATATTCAAGTGTGACCTTTATATATATATATAATTACAAAGTATTAAAGTCGTTAGTCTTTTGAATAAAGATGATTCTTTAGCAGATTTATAAATTTATTATCATTAGCTTTCTAGTTTACTCAATAACACTTCTCTATCTAGTTCATTCCATTTTAAGATCTTTGAACCCTTTGTATCAACAGACTTGAAATGATCAGGAAACTTCTTGGTCAAATGGATAGCAACATCTCTAGCTTCTTCTTCACTAACGGGACTTTTGATCAAACTGTTTTTAATCAATTCCGAAATCTTTTCTAATGGGTACGGAGTATTTGCTCTCAGAGCGAAAAATATTTCCAATACTGCTTTCAATTTACCATCTAGGAAATGTTGATATCTTTGCTCTGGGGTTAGTGAATTATCCAAGTTGAAGCGTTCCTTCATCTTAATCCTTTCTAATAATGATAATCCTTTGGTAGACTTTTCTTCTTTGACTGTAGATTTTGCCTTGGCTGTAAATTTCTCTTTGGAGTTTTGAATGATGTCTTTCTTGAGTCTTTTTCTATTTGGAGTCTCCAATGGTGCTTCAATTTGAGATCTTGATAATTCGGGAACATCACTTTGTAGCTTGTTTTCCTTCAGCCAGCTTGAGGCATTTGACTTGAATATTTCGGCTCTTGTTGCCAAGTTTTTGTAATTGAATGTATCTTTTGCCTTATCCATATTTATCATGACTTCATCATATTCATCAAGGATCAATGGAGCTGCATCAGGATATAAGTATAAAATCTGCATAAAATCTTTCTCAGTAACATTGAAACCCATCGAGTTTTTAATCTGTGGGATAATTTCTGACAGTTTAGCATCTGAAGTTCTATTCCTTATGACTAAGGGCATGGTCTTGTCCCACGCTATAAATATCTTCTTCAATTTTTCCACGATTTGTACCAGGTCTGTGGATCTGGTATTTCTCTCAGCTTTTTTTGCTTGATTTTGTAATTCATTTAATTTGGCTAGCTCTTCAGGGTACCACCTTTTTGCAATCTTTCTATGTTTCATTAATTCATTTTGGAAAATCTTTTCACCAACTATATCATCGTTTTTCAGATCAGAACCTGTGACTGCATTTGTTGCCAAGTAGTTTCTCTTATGTTTGTCATATAATAGTTCATTAGAAATTTCAAGAGGGTTTAAAATAGTATCAAGTTTCATAATTGGGGTGAACGATATTCTAGATGCTGGACCAGTTGGGAAAACAACATTATAGTTATTTGCAACACAGACACCTTGAGTCAAATGCTCCAATAAACGTCCAGTACTTATCACAATTGAGTTTTTCTTTGGTGGTGCATCTGTCCATGAACCATATATATTTTCAATCTGTAATGGTATTTCTTGAATCAGGAAGTCTAAAAAGCTGTATTCTTTACGAGCTTCAATATATTGGTGTCGTACTGTGCACTCTTTATTTGTGAATTGTGGTTTATGACTGACTTTCAGTCTTGATTTTACCAAACTGTCATCCTTCACTTGGAATTGATGAGATTTGAGTTTAGAATCAATTGATAATGCTTCAAGTATTAGGCTGATGATGGTATATGAAAATTTGTTCATGGCATCAAAGAATTGGTCTGTTGATTTTTTAAACAATTTGATTTTTTGTTCAGGTGGATATTGATTAGGACCAAACAAATTATCATATTTGCAGTTACTATCCCCTGCCTCATCGGTTGAACAGAATTCCATAGCTTCCCAAATTTTGGACCCACCAGCAGAAGCCATTTCAACACTATGACCAAGGAAATGTTTTGAGTTATCTATACTGATTTGGTCTTTCTCAGCATCATCCAAATTGAATGCCTTCACAGACTGTTCAAACAACAAATCAATGACGTTTTGATCTAAAAAGTCATCGTAACCTTCTAAATAGAAGCATCCATGATTGACCAAAGCATGTCTAATATCTAAGAGAACTTCTGACTTGTAACTTGTTAGCAGCTTCAAATCTATTGATGGAATCACTTTTGATGCCATTCCAAGCTGATAATCTTTAACTAAAAGTAGATAAAAGTCTAATCTTGTGAGCGATGATTTAAAAAGAAGTTGGTTTCGTAACATTTCACGTATGTAATTTAAGTCGCGTCTACATAAAATTTGGTGTCATCCTCGGGTTACGAAAAGTTTTTACACGTGATTGCATCCCGTAATTCGTCACCGATCAAAAAACAAATCGCGAATTTTGGAATCTGCTCTTTTCTCCGGCTTTACCCTGACTCCGACCGGCCCCATACTCAGGTGCAATCCCAAAAATTATATAATCAACCGGGTGACCTTTCCGCTTTTTTTTCATATTGTCGAAGGTTTTTTTCTTCGAAACATTTCTATTACTCCCACATTTGCCAGCTATATATACCCTTCTTCAATTCTCATTAAAAGGTAATTGAAATCTATTTAGAGGAGCATATACTCATCCATAGATACATCCAAGATGCTTGCCAACAGTTTTATGCGTAATTCTTTACGTAACGTAAGTGCACAATATCTTTGAATCGGATTGGAAAATAGGTTTGATGTTGATGATGCTTGTGATGAATCATGATTCAGAGACAGCAAGTTCATAAATCCTCAATTACTGTTGACCTTCCAGATGGGATTCAAGCCACTGTCTTTGGAACAAATACTAACATTGAAATAGACTACTCGTCGTTTACCAACTTTATCCCGTTTCAACTCAAATGGTAAAGTCCAAGGTCAAGTTATTGGTATCGATTTAGGTACTACTAACTCTGCCGTCGCTTTAATGGAAGGTAAAATTCCAAAAATCATTGAAAATGCTGAAGGTGCTAGAACTACACCATCAGTTGTTGCTTTCACTAAAGAAGGTGAACGTTTAGTCGGTATCCCAGCTAAACGTCAAGCTGTTGTTAACCCAGAAAACACTTTATTCGCCACTAAACGTTTAATTGGTCGTCGTTTTGAAGATGGTGAAGTCCAAAGAGATATTAAACAAGTTCCATACAAAATCATTAAACACACCAATGGTGATGCTTGGTTAGAAGCTAGAGGTAAAACTTATTCTCCAGCTCAAATTGGTGGTTTCGTTTTAAACAAAATGAAAGAAACTGCTGAAGCTTACTTAGGTAAATCAATTAAAAACGCCGTTGTTACTGTTCCAGCTTATTTCAATGATGCTCAAAGACAAGCTACTAAAGATGCTGGTCAAATTGTTGGTTTGAACGTTTTACGTGTTGTTAACGAACCAACTGCTGCTGCTTTAGCTTACGGTTTAGAAAAAGCTGAAACCAAAGTTGTTGCTGTTTTCGATTTAGGTGGTGGTACTTTCGATATTTCCATCTTAGATATTGATAACGGTGTTTTCGAAGTTAAATCTACCAATGGTGACACTCACTTAGGTGGTGAAGATTTCGATATCGTTTTAGTTCGTCAAATTGTTGAAGATTTCAAGAAAGAAACTGGTATTGATTTAGGTAATGACCGTATGGCCATTCAAAGAATCAGAGAAGCTTCAGAAAAAGCTAAAATTGAATTATCATCAACTGTTGCTACCGAAATTAACTTACCTTTCATCACTGCAGACAGCTCTGGTCCAAAACATATCAACATGAAAATCTCAAGAGCTCAATTTGAAAAATATGTTGATTCATTAATCAAGAGAACTGTTGATCCAGTTAAAAAAGCTTTGAAAGATGCTAACTTGACCACTTCAGATGTTGGTGAAGTTATCTTAGTTGGTGGTATGACCCGTATGCCAAAAGTTATTGAAACTGTTAAATCATTATTCAACAAAGAACCATCAAAAGCTGTTAACCCAGATGAAGCTGTTGCTATCGGTGCTGCTATCCAAGGTGCTGTCTTGGCCGGTGAAGTTACTGATGTCTTATTATTAGATGTTACTCCATTATCTTTAGGTATTGAAACTTTAGGTGGTGTTTTCACAAGATTAATTCCAAGAAACACTACTATCCCAACCAAGAAATCTCAAATCTTCTCTACTGCTGCTGAAGGTCAAACTTCTGTTGAAATTAGAGTCTTCCAAGGTGAACGTGAATTGGTCCGTGACAACAAATTGATTGGTAACTTTACCTTAAGTGGTATTCCACCAGCACCAAAAGGTGTCCCACAAATTGAAGTTTCATTCGATATTGACGCTGATGGTATCATTAACGTTTCTGCTAGAGATAAAGCTTCAAACAAAGATGCTTCTATCACTGTTGCAGGCTCTTCAGGTTTATCAGATGCAGAAATCGAAAAGATGGTCAACGATGCTGAACAATTCGCTGAACAAGATAAAGCTAAGAGAGAAGCTGTTGAAAATGCTAACAGGGCTGATCAAACCGTCGCTGATACTGAAAAATCATTGAAAGAATTCGAAGGTAAAATCGACCAAGCCAAAGCTGATGAAGTTACCAAACAAATCACCGCTTTAAGAGAGTTAATCGCTAGAACTCAAGCTGGTGAAGAAGTTGATGCTGAAGAATTGAAGACCAAGACTGATGAATTAAGACAAAGCTCAATGAAAGTCTTCGAAGATTTGTACAAAAACCAATCTGCTGAAGGTGAATCAAAACCAGAAGACAAAAAAGAATAAATGAATTGAATCAACTTTGATTCGCTTCATTTCTTTTCAATGTGCTTTTACTCTTTTTATGTAATTATCATGGTTTTTCAACTTCTTTTTTATTGTTTTTAACGTTCCTAATGAGCTGGGATCTTTTTTCTTTAAATTTTTTTAAAAAAAATTTTCTCTCTCTAATGATTTGTACATAGGTTCATGAGGGTAGAGGGATGTGAATCGTTTTTATGAAAAATTTTCATGGCAGAAGGTCTTCAAGATTTGTATATAGGTAAAATATTAAATGTTTTTCGACATATTTAAAAGAAATTGGTAGTTCGCTGAGAAATTTTCTTTATACTGAAACTGGCCGTAACGAATCCTTTTGTGATCTTGATTTTTAAAGTGGTACAAAGCTAGAAACCAACAAACGCTCCATAAGAAAGGATGAGCTTCCACCCACAAAGACTAACGATATTCCTATTTTGATTTTACGATGCAAGTTACGCCATTGACTAAGATAATATCCTTATCCGGTTTTTTAGCTGCTGGTTTCTTGTTAATCATTCTAAGTTGTGCTTTATGGAATAACTGGTACCCCTTATACGTCGGTAAGTAGTAACTTCGTTGAATTACACCCAATTGATTGAATTGATCCACTAACAACAGGTCTAGTGGGTATTTTCTTAGCTGCGCCTATTCCAAATGCCATTTTTAACCGTACAGAATTTGATGATTTCATGAGTGATTCCACAAGGTAAGTTTTGTTTATTATGTTTGCCCCAACTCTGATAATGGCAGCTTACTAACGCCCCATAGTGCGACAAATGATTTGGCTAAATTTCTTACCGGTACATTAGTGTTGAGTGGGCTAGCGTTGCCTATTGTTTTCTTTCATGTTAGGTTAGTTGTTTTTCCTGCTACAATAATGAGTATGGCTGGTGGCTTAATTGTTTATACTTCAATTATAGTGTTCGGTATGTTCTTCCACGAGAACGAAGAAGAGTATTAGATATAGGATTGAAGTGCTGTGAGGAATATAGTATTATAATGCATTGTTTTATTACTTTAGTCGGGGTGAATTGTAGAGAAGTGGTGGCGACGCTACAATGTTGTTTCATAACAATAAGAGCATCATCAGTCACTTCATATAAAGCTTTACTATTATAACATAGCGAATGATTACATAATATTTTCCATCGTGAGCTCGAAAATTCAAAAGAGAGTCATCAACCCGATTACAGACTTCGTTCGAATAACTATACAACTGCTTCACTATCAGCTAGTTGATCGATCATCAAAGACATGGCTGAAGCTATTGCTAAGCAAGCACGTGGTGCTTCCACTATTTTGAAAACTTTGACCGATGAAGAAAGAAGTTCCGCCCTACAAGCAGTTCATGATGCTTTAAAAGATGCCAAAACCACCATCTTGGAGGCTAATGTCAAAGATATGGAAGCTGCTCAAGCTCAAAACTTATCATCATCATTAATCAAGCGTCTAGATTTAAGTAAAGGTGATAAATTTGATGTTATGTTACAAGGGGTTTTGGATGTTGCCTCTTTAGAAGATCCAGTTGGCAAAATCACATTAGCCACTAAATTAGACGATGGTCTAGATTTATACAGACTAACTGCACCAGTTGGTTCGTTATTGATCATTTTCGAATCAAGACCAGAAGTTATTGCCAATATTACTGCTTTAGCTATCAAATCAGGTAATACTGCTATTTTGAAAGGTGGTAAAGAATCATTACACACATTTACAGCTATGGCTCAAGTGGTGAACAATGCATTGGCTCAAACTGCTGTTCCAGAGTATGCAATTCAACTAGTTTCATCAAGAGAGGATGTTGCTGCTTTATTAGATCAGGATAGGTATATTGATTTAGTTATTCCAAGGGGTTCAAATGAGTTGGTCCGTAACATCAAAAGTAATACCAAAATTCCAGTATTGGGTCATGCTGATGGTATTTGTTCCATATATGTTGATAAAGATGCTGATCTAGAAATGGCTTCCAAGATCGTTTTGGATGCAAAGACAAATTATCCAGCTGGTTGTAATGCTGTTGAAACGTTACTAATACATAGAGATTTGAAAGAAAAAATTCCAGAAATAGTGAATCGTTTAGTTGAAGCTGGTGTTACTTTACATGCTACCGAAGAAATCGCAGCTGCTTTGCCAAATGTTAAAACTGTCCCAGCAACTGAAGGCGATTTTGATAAAGAATTTCTATCATTTGATATTGCTGTTAAATTTTCTGACTCTGTTGAAGATGCAATTTCTCATATCAACGTTCACTCATCAAAACATACTGAATCAATCATAACAGAAAATAAACAAACTGCAGAGAAATTTTTAAAAGCTATTGATTCTGCTGGTGTTTACTGGAATGCATCTACAAGATTTGCTGATGGTTTCAGATACGGTTTCGGAACTGAAGTTGGTATCTCAACAAACAAGATCCATGCTAGAGGGCCAGTCGGTCTTGAAGGTTTAGTTATCTACCAATATCAAATCAGAGGACATGGCCAAGTTGTTGGTGATTATTTAGGTGGTGGTGGCTCAAGACCATTCATTCATCAAAATATTGATGTTAAGAATATTTCATTATGAATAGAGTTATACGTGTAATATAATAACTGTGATCGAAAAGAAATAAAAAGATTTAATATAAAACGAAAACTTTTGTATTCCGCGTAAGCTTTTCTATGTACATCACATTAATTATCATAGCTCTGATTCTGCTTCTCTCATTTCACCATATTGTCCTCTGGCTCTTGTTGTATCATACATTCTAACTAATTTTTCTTGACCACCTTCATCTTGAGAAAATGCAAACCCTCTTTGCTTTCTCATTCTTGAAACTTGTCTAACTTTTCTGATGGCTTTTTGGAATTGTTCAATCCTTGGTCTATAGTTGGCTGTTTTGTATTTTTGAATTTCTTGAACATAATGATAACTTTCTGGAAAATACATTCTCTTATAGTATTTCCAACCGAAATCTCTCAGTAGACACAAGACTGGCAAAACAAATACCGTTGCCCAGAATGTAGCACTTGGGTAAACATGTGCTAAAACACCAGTATATTCTGTAGAAACATCAACTAAAGGTGCAACGGTAGCATAAACAGGGAAGAAAACGATCCAAAATGCAAAAGAACCTGGAATTGCAATTAAAGTAAATTTAGTCCATGAGTTTGTAATTAAAGCTGCTTTACCTAAAACTGTTAACACTGAAGCTGTAAAAACTGCAGTACCCCAAGTCCAATGATCGGCTGTATCACCACCATGTAATGCATCACCATATCTGTAGAAGTAGATACTACCGATGAAAATGATTGCAGAATGAAAGAACCCGTTAATAACCCAGCCCCAGAAAATGGTAACATTGAAAAAAGTTCCCTTTTGACCTAATTGATATAATTGTGGATATTGATCTAATAATCTAGCAGAAACAAATTGATCAAAAACACCAATGACAAAAGGTGGCATAACAGTGAAGAAAACATTGTAGAAAGTTAAAGTCCATGATTCCATAATTGATTGACCAGAAAAACAGTTCATGAAGACATACCAAAATTGAGTCATATAAAGTGCAATATTCTTGTAGAAGGAGTATAAGATGGCTTGACTGGTTCTTTGATAACTCCATGCACCATGAACCAACAATAATTTTCTCAAATACTTGAATTGCCCAATTGCGAAATCAGCAGATCTAGCAGCCTGCATCCCTTCCATACCGCTAATACCAACACCAACATGTGCTGCTTGAATCATGCTAACATCATTAGCCCCATCACCGATAGCTAGCAATAAAGCTTTCTTTTTCTTTTTAACCATTTTCACAACAAGTGCCTTTTGTAATGGGGACACTCTGCAACAAATAACTGCTTTACAAATAGAACCTAATTCCATTAATAAATCATCACATTCGTCAAGAGCATAACCTAATGATTTACCATCGATAATTAAGGCTAATGTATCAATTTCATGTTGTGAGATCTTGTATTCTCTAATAGCTTTTAATTTGGAGACAATATTGGCCTTTGTAGCTTCCACACTTTCTTCATTCACAATTAATAAATTCATATCTTCACTTAACAACTTACAACTCATACCAATGTTGATAGCAGTTTCTTGACGATCACCTGTGAGGACCCAAATCTTAATTCCAGCATCTTGCAAAGTATGAATGGTATCTGGGACACCATCTTGCAATTTATCTTCAATGGCAGTTGCACCTAATAAAAATAGGTTCTTTTCAATCAATTCAGCAGCATCATCTAATTTTTGAGCTCTGTCATCCAAATCAGTAGCAGCAGCTTCATAAATTTTACGCCAGTTTTCATATTCATCATTTGGAATTGTTCTTGATGCAATACATAATGTTCTTAATCCTTCAGCTGCGTAGTCTTCCAATTGTCGAGTTGTTGCACTGATGTATGGGTTATCTTCACCTAATCTTTCCAAAATCACAGTATCCGCACCTTTACAGAACAACTTAATGGAGCCATCTGGGTACCTCAAAATAGCAGACATTCTCTTTCTTGTAGAATTGAACTCACATATATGTAATAATTCATATTCTTGGATGTGACCTTTAACTTCAATGGCAACAGATTTTGGTTTACGAACGGTAAATCTATAACCCAAATCAGCACCACCTTGCACCAAGGCACCTTCATCTGGAGAGGCAGCTTGATATTTAATGGATCCATCACTCTGGACTTCTGGAATAACAGTATGACAAGTTGCCAATAGAATTAAGAATTCATCAATTATACTAGCCTCATCCCCTGTAGCTAAATCATTTTGCAGCTTATCAAAATTATGGAATCCTACTTCAACACCATCTATAATTTTTGCATGTTTATCTTCAGGTATTTCATCAATATAACAATGACCTGCAATTGAACATGATTTAAACTCCATAATATTTCTTGTCAAAGTACCTGTTTTATCACTGAAAATATATTCAATTTGACCTAGTTCTTCAACTAAACTGGATGTTCTAACAACTGTAGGGGTATCGGTATCTTCATGATACAAGTCTAAGTCAGATGCAATCATATAAGCTTGGTAATATTTGATCACTTCCACCGTGACGAATAATGAAATTGGCACCAAATTTGAAAATAAAATCCAATATGTCAACAAATTCTTGAAAAATAAACCAGCTTTATCATGTCCCTCCAAATATAGATACTTCAAGTGTTTAGCATCAGCCGTTATTTGAATGACATTACCAATAGATGAAACCAATGATAAAATGATCAACATACCAAATAATGCAACAATTTGCAAGTTAATGATCCTTTCAACTGCAGTTCTTTTAATAGGGGTAGCTGTAGCGTTACGCATCAATTTGGTTTCATGACCTGTGAAAACAACAATACCGTGTACCCAAGCAGTGTTTCTTAATGTGGCACCTCTCAAAATCATTTGCTCTGGTGATAATGGATATTCCTTATTATAAAGATTTAGGTTACCTTCATATGTATAAAGACTTGAATTTGGTTGTTCTGAAAAGATTTTACCTCTCATTGCAATAAGGTCTGTCGGAGAAACTAAATGACAAGTCTCTGGTCTTGATTGTTTGATTTTCAAATTGGTTTCACCATCCAAATTTGCAGTTTCAATATAGCATAAACCTTCAGGCTCGGAAGATGTCAATAATATTAGATCAGCTGGGATTGCTTCTTCAGATTTAACACTAACGATATCACCGACTGAAACATTAATCCATTTCTTAGTAACGAATTCACCATGATCTGGAGATAGCACTTCAACTTTTGATGAATTCAATTCTTTATCAGAATTAGCTCTTTTCAAATCTTCCAATATTTCTTTCAATGCAGAGACTAGTAAGACAACCAATAATGTACCAATTGTTGTATATCTGTTTGTTGGAGAAACATTTGGAACTTGTTGAATAACTGATGTGAACAGGAAAAACAGATTTGCATATTTTGAAAATTCTTGAAATAGGAACTTTGGAAGGAATGTTGCAAAGTTATATTTTGTAGTAGAGACATGATTATCACCATATCCAAAAGCTTCATTCGATATTTTATCATTCAAATGAATGATTCTTGGACCTTTATTCAAATCCAGATGACGTTTACGCCCACGTATCTTGTCGTAAAGACGACGAATATCAAACATGTTTCTCTCATCTTCATTCAAATCTCTTTCTGGAGCAGCTCTCTCATCTCTTTGGGTACTTGTTGGGTCTCTGAATGGATCATCATTACTTGGATAATCAGTTAATGGGATACCAACGTCTTCATATTCATGTCCTAACCCTAACCTCTGTTTCACGTTGGAGAAAAGTCCAGTAGCTCTATTATTCGATGATGGGTCTCTGAAAGGATCATTATTATCATCAAGATCTTGCTCAATAGATTGATCATTAAATGGATCATCAAGATTCATTGTTTCTTGAGGTACTATACCATTTCTTAGGTTATTTAATTGATCATCTTGTATATGTGAATATGCACTATCTGTATTTATGGAGTCCATAAGTAAATCAGGATCAGATTGACCACTAAAACTTTGAATTCTTTGATTTGGGGGTGAATGTGATAAAAGATCAATATCAAACAATGTATTATCTTGTTGTTGTTGTTGTTGTGTTCTTCTCTGTTGGTTATTATCCCCAAAAGGGTCATCCGATGGAAGCAGCGACATGATGGTTCAGACTCTATCTGGTGATAAATGTGACACTAGAATTGCTCTCGGTTTCAATTGGGGTTTTTGAAGGTGGTAGTAATACGATAACGAATCTCTAGAGAATGAACTATTTTTACCAAACAATAACGATGATGATATTCGCTGGTTTTTTTGTTTTGGTTTCACCTTTGAAAAAATCGCGACTGGCCCTAACAAAGACATAAGCTCAGCCTAAAGAAAATTGTAACATTAACATGCGGTAAACGGCTACAGTTATATATAATTTTTTTTTTATTCGTTTACAATTAGAATATATTGAAGTCTGTTTGAACAGGAACGGAACAGCCCAGTAGAACTAATTGAAGCAAGAAAATCAATAAATGAGAAACAATTAAATCAAATTTAAATAAAACTAATATACATTTATTTTACAAAATCAAATGCAATGCATATAAATATTAACATGACAAAGTATTAATGTGAAATCAAGATATGTTGTATGATCATGAGTGAGTAGATAATGTGTTAGCTTGAGCTGGTTCTTCTTCATATTCAACTTCAACTCTAGCACGTCTTCTTTTAGCTTTTTCTTCTTTAGCTTGTTGTCTTTTCTTACGCTTCTTGTCAGATTCTTCATCATCTGAATCATCACTTGATTCAGAATCTTCAGAAGCATGATCTTCACTATCACTACCATCTAACCATCTTTCTAAATCTTCAACATCAACCAATTCTTCATCATCACCATCTTCAACATATTCAATTTCACCAACATCACTATCATCTTCTTCTTCGTCTTCCATTTCACTGTCATAATCTTCTTCTTCCTCTTGTTCAACACCTTCTTCATCTTCAACATGACCAAGAACTTTTTTCCATATTTTTTCGTCAACATTCAATGGTTTATCACCATAAGCACCACTCTTTAATCTATCCAACAATTCTTTTTCGATTGCTTTTTCAATCTTAGCAGCAGCCAAAGCTTTTCTTTCTCTATTTTCTTCTCTTCTTTTGACTTTATGTTTGACACCAACATAATGTCTTTCTTCATCTCTAAGTGCTAAACGACGTTCCGTTATAGCAACTTGTGTTAATCTGGTCAATCTTTGTTTACACTTATGAATTAAAAACTTGTTCCAGTATAATAAATGATTATCAACTTGTTCTAATGCCTTTGTATAATTTTTGGATAACTTAATTCTTTCCCATAATTTAGCTGGAGTATGTGCTCTTTCTGCAGTCTTCATGTACAAGTATAATTTACCATCAACGTTCTTCACAGTAGCATATCTTGCATTAGCTAAGGGACAGGACTGTCTTGAGCATAAACCACTGACATTGTATTCATTTCTACAGAAATTTTGCTCTTTGGTAGTTTTCAATTTGAATGAACAAAATTGTTGATTAATGACTTGCCAAATAATCTAGAAACTTGTTAGTATTGATCTTCTCCAGGTATTGGTAAAATACCTCATAGTTTTTATTGATACTCACTTCATCAGACATGGTTATTATAGGTCTTCAAAATGGACAATTTATCTTGGATCAAGTGATAAAAGATGATAAAAGATGTTTAAACTCTGTAGATACTCTATACAAATTTTCTTTTTCTATAAAAATTTTTTTTTTAAAAGCCAAACTCATCTGGTTCGGCCAGTAAAAAATGCTTTGCTGCGTAATCAATTATATAATCATCATAAGATATGTTACCCGTCCACTCTCAAGATTCTGCCAAGATCCAATGGGCGCCTTTTTTTTATTCAGACGCCGAATCGGGAAACGGTTACAAATTTTTGGGCCCTGGCCGATGAGCTTCTTCTCGAGACTTCTTTGGATAAATATGGAGATGGAACTTTATAGGCGAGGCTAAAACGAGGTGTTCACCATAAATATCCATTTCTGCAAAACCCACGCACATAAAGCAGTGATTTATTTGCGTAAATTATTGTTTGTGAGTCATGTCCCATCAAGTTTTAGGCTTTCAACTGTTCAATTTGAACGACTACGGAATCAAATTGTTCCCAGTGTTCAAAGAGAATACACTTTACTTTGCTAAATTTGAAATTGTGGAAAAATATGCAGATCAAGATTCTCATGATGAAGGGAGCTCACAAAGATCTGATAAATTATTGTTAACTCCTTCCAAAGATGAAAAACTATTGAAAAATTTCCCATTTACCGCACTTTTTAGGGATGAATTGGTTAAAATCAACACTTCTAAACAACATTTAAAGAAAGCCATTTCATTATTTAACGTTGAATATAATTACATATTGATTTTATACCTTGACTCAGAACAAACTACAGCTAACTTGAACAAATACTTTACATCAATTGGTTTAGGTACTGAAGATGCTTTAACAATTCGTGAATTCATCGATAGAAAAGAAACAGAATTAGATGAGAAGTTATTTAAAGAATCATCAGGAACACAAAGGCTACAGAAGAGAGCTAACCCAAAACATGTAAAAGGAACACCAATACTAAGTGATCATATCAAAATCCTTGAAGATGATGATAAATACAAAGATGTTTATTATGAATTAATTGAGCAATTCGATAGTGAATTTTTACATTCTGAAAGTGCAAGTTTTGAATATGACTCCACAACACAAAAGAACATAGTTTAACAATATATATATATT
>JAKTWW010000276.1:0-21544 GCA_030582255.1 Hansenula subpelliculosa
GAGACCTAAAATGATTGTCATAAATAAGCCGGCCGAGAAAGAAGAATCTAAAGATTGATAATGATGCAATTAGTGGAATGAGAATATAATTAATGCAATTAATCTTTTAGTCCATTTCAGAAGCTTTATACTATCACGTGTAGGATCATCCATGTGCATTAGTTGTTTAATAGAACTTTATAGCTATAGATTGGGAAAGCACACAGTTGTACTATCAATAAACACCTGTAGATCATGTGACTGTCTAAACAAGTAACTCTACTCCTAAGACCATTACGATTTATAATTCACAAATCCATTGTTATCCATCCCACACAATATCGTGCAGTAAATGCAAGTGCTTCCTATTGTCATACTCAATGACTCTGGATTCACAATATTTTTAACGGGCTTAGGGCTTAATTCAAACTAGAACCAAACCACTCAAAAAACAAGACAACCACAGGCTATCATGAGCAAACCTCACCACCAATACACCAGTTAGCACCTAGATACCGACTTCCAATAACAATGTCCAAAGACAATTGAAACATTGTGAATTTTTGTATTGTTGTGTCCAGTCTCGAGCAATGAAGTCCGAATCTTCGAGAAATGTGCTAAAGCTTAATAATCTCAAATCGGATACGCTGCGAGAAAACCAAATTTGCTATATAAATGGCATCCCACTTTTCCAATATTTTCCTCTGCAATTTCACAATTTGAACATTATATAAAGGGCATGTTCAAGCAGTCAATTAGACAATTGAATCAATTTACTAGACCTTTACAAACAAAAGTTCCCAATTCAATAAGAACAATGGCTTCATACGATCCAAAATCCATTCTGTTGAACCACACTTGTCTTCGTGTTAAAGATCCAAAAGTTTCAATTGAATACTATACTAAAAACTTTGGATTGAATTTAATTCATCATCAAAAGATTCCTGAAAAGAAATTTGACTTATATTTCCTTTCATTAAACAATGGTGGTGGATCTCCTTTCAATAGAGAAGGTGTTTTGGAATTGACCCATAATTATGGTACTGAAAATGATCCAAATTATAAAATTAATAACGGTAATCAAGAACCACATAGAGGATTTGGTCATATTTGTTTTTCAGTTGATAATATTGAAAAAACAAGTGACGTTTTGCTAACTAATGGGGTTAAATTTCAAAAAAAATTAACTGATGGTAGACAAAAAAACATTGCATTTGCCTTGGATCCTGATGGATATTGGATTGAATTGATTGAAAATGGATTAGATAAGATTGAAAATGAAACTAATCCAGATACTTATAAATTCAATCATACAATGATCAGAGTTAAAGATCCTGTTAAATCATTGAAATTCTATCGCGAAGTGTTAGGTATGAAATTATTATCAACTAGTGAACATGAAAATGCTAAATTTACATTATATTTCTTAGGATATGAAAATTCTGATTCATTTACTGAAAATAGTATTGAAAAATCAGAACAATTCAAGAGAGAAAGTGTTTTAGAGTTAACCCATAATTGGGGTACTGAAAATGATCCAGATTTCCATTATCATAATGGTAATACTGAACCACAAGGTTATGGTCATATTGGTATCTCATTAGATAACCCAGAAGCTTTCTGTGCTGAAATCGAATCTAAATTTGGTGATGAAGTTACTTGGGCATTGAAGTATAATAAAGGTTTCATGAAACAAATTGCTTTCATTAAAGATCCAGATAACTATATGATTGAAATTTTACCAGCTGAATATAACTTCCCATAAATTACATATCCTTGCAAACCTAATAAATGATCTAATGTTTGTGCTTTTCCTTACGAAATAAAAAGTAGTGTTGATTAAACAATTTTTCGTAAATTCATTATATTTATCATATATATATATATTATCATATATATATATATATATATATATACATTTGTCAGCTCATTTCTCAGGTGCAAATTTCAATGAAATTGAATTCACGCAATGTCTTTCATCAGTAGGTGTATCATAACCTTCACCTTTGAAAATATGACCCATATGACCACCACATTTAGCACACATCATTTCAGTTCTAGTCATACCTAAACTTTCATCAGTCTTGTAAACTAAAGCACCAGGTAATGCTTCATAAAATGCAGGCCATCCACAATGTGCATCAAATTTTGTAGATGCTTTATAAATTGGGTTTTCACAACCAGCACAATTATATATCCCATTTTGTTTAGTATTTAAATATTCTCCAGTACCTGGTCTTTCAGTTCCTTTATTTCTTAATATTTGAAATTGCTCTGGTGATAATACAGCTCTCCATTCTTCATTAGATTTGGTGATTGGAAATTTTGACATCTTTTGTAATAATCTAAAAGTTTGTCTCATAAATGCTTTTGCCTATTGAAGAAGAGATATATAGTCTTTTAAAACAATAAATTATTATAAGTTAAGATGGCAAAATATTGAAGCAAATTGAAATTATCACGGCTTCATCGTTTCTTATAGTCCGAGATCCATTTTATTTGGTGTTTGGATGTTGGGTTTTTCATTATGGTTGAAATTTTGGATTTTTGGTGAAGTATTAAAAGTTGTGTTGAAAGAAGTCAAAGAGATCAGGATAGTATCGAGAGGTTAAGAAGATAGAAGGTATTCAATATGAGTGAAGATAAGAGTGTAAAGAGTTTTAGTGACTTCCCAGTAAGTTTGAACTTTGTTTGATGATTTTAGGTCATGTTCAAATACTAATAAATATTTCCAAGGCCACAATGAGTTGTACAGAAGCTTTTGATCAATTAACAGGTTGTTATTCATTAGGTGGTCAAGTTAGACACTATTATAGATATGGTGAAATGAACGATTGTGTTAAACAATTTGAAAAATTTAAATTCTGTTTAATGACTAGTGATCCTGTAAAGATTCAACAATATTATAAAGAAACATTAGATGCAAAGAAAGCTAAAGGTAGTAGTGAAGATATTTGGGAGTTGAGAAATTAGACGGCGAGAATTATGATGCTGAAATCTTGTAAATAGGAATGGAATATGGTGGGATCACTCTTAGATAGATTGTTTTTAATATTGGCGTTTTGGGTTTGATTATACTTGTAGTGATTATTGTAGCTTATTATTTGAGTGAATAAGATATAAAGATTCCCAGAAGTAGCTCAATCTTTCAAATCAAATGTAATATATTCAATATCCATTACTTATTAGTCCATTAATACCTCCCAATACTCAACTTCCTTCTCATGTCTTTCTAAACCAGGTAACATTCCAAGGATTCGCGAATATATCCAAATCTAGCCAGCTTTAATATGAGCCTCCATAAAACTTAAGATATTAAATATATCAATCTCAAATCTCGAAACAAGTTACAATTGTAACAAGTGGAACAACGTTTGTATCATTAACCAATATAAGACATGACCGAGGAAGAATCTACCATCATAACAGACTTCAGACAGTCTCAAGATCTGGGTACATTGAATACAACTTCCTTCGTTGAATGGGGATTAGTTGAGATTGAAAATTGGTTAACTAGATTAAATTTCCAACATGAAGTTATTAGCAAATTTACATCAAATAATATCACAGGTGATTTATTACCATATTTAAATGATGATCATCTAAAAGAGATGGAAATAAATTTAAAAGATCGCGTTAAATTGAAAATTGAAATCAACAAGTTGTTATCTTCACAAAATTACCTTGATCCAAATTCATTAGATAGTATAAAATTAGTATTAACCAACATCAACAGTTTGATTCAATCTAATTTAGATTCTACAACTAGATCATTGAATGATGAATTTTATAAATTAAGAGATGATTTCGTAAGACATCAAAAAATCTTACCAACACCAGATAAGAATCCATCATCTCCATTCAATTTAACAAGTCCAACTAAAAATTCCAAACCATCAACATCAACAAATTCAAGCTTTACCATATCTTCACCAAATGAACCTCATCAAACTTTACAAAGAAAACATAGTGATAAACATAATAGAAACTCTGCTCTATTCTCAGCAAATTCAAGCCATCCTTCAAATTCATCCTTAACTTCAATGCATTCTCCAACAACTGCAGGTGCTACATTACAACAACCAGCTAAACCAGTTTCTGAACCTTTGAAACAATTACGTGCTTCTACAGATGATCCATGTTCGAAGATTTTACAAGCAGCTATGAAGAGACATAAATTAAATGATGATTGGAGAAATTATGCATTAGTTATATGTTATGGTGATCAGGAAAGAATTTTAGATCTTGATGAAAAACCTGTTCAGATCTTCAAAGAATTGAGAGAAAATGGGAAACATCCTGCAATCATGTTGAGACAAAAAGCTGATTTTAGTGTTGATCCTGGTAAGAAAGTGAGTGAAACTCCAGGTGGGAAATTATAAAGAAGTTGAACTGTTGAAGTGTTTAGCTACAAATGTATTTAATTTTAAAGCAAGTTTTAACAATTTTCCATTTTTTTTGTAAGAAAAAACTAGATAAATATATATACGAAATCAACCAACAATTAGATAAACTTAAAAAATAAGGGTGTGTGGTGATGTGTTAAAGAATTGAAGATTTTTGCTTAAAGTTCATCATGAACTTCAGTTTCAGTAGCTTCTTCAGATGAAGCAGTTTCAGTTTTTGCTAATGTACTTGCATCAACTTTAAATGAACCACTTTCTTTGATAAATGAAGCTAATGAGTCTAAATCTCTACCACCTTTATAAACAATTGGGTTTTCTTTATCATTAGCTGGATACAATATTAAAGTAGGATAACCTGCAATATCAACATCAACATCATTTAATGTTGCATCAACATTTGCAACAACGACTTTTTCACCTTCTTTAGAACCTTTATATAATTCAGCTAATTCTTCATAAGTTGGAGCTAATCTTTTACAATGACCACACCATGGAGCATAATATTTAACCAAGACATCTTTGGTTTCATCTTTAACAATTTCATCATGAGTTTTACCAACAATTTTAGTGACTGAAGATTCTTGAACGGTTGGAATTTCTTCAGATTTAACTTTTGGTTCAATTTTACCAGCATCAAATTCTTTCAAAAATTTTGGTAATTCTTTAGCGGTCAAAGCTTTATCTTGTGGATAACCATATTTCTTATTATCAGATAATGAATGAATAACAAATAATGGGAATGATTCTTCCATATTTAAGTTACCAGCATGACGACCATATTTAGAACCGTCAATACCAACAAAGTTTAATTTACCTCTATATTGTTTAGCAGCTTCAGTAATGACTTTTGACCATTCTTCTCTTTCTTCTGGAGTGTTGTAAAAGAAATAAGCTAATGGTAAGTTTGATGACATATAAGATTGATAAGTTGAACCATCTAATTCACCAAAATATGGTTTAGTTTCAACACTTAACCAATCGACTAAATGATCATAAGATTCGTCACCTTTGTAAACAATTGGTTCAGAAGAATCTTTTAGGAAAATTAATAATTTATCTTTACCATATTTTTTGATATATTCTGGAGCTTTGGTTTGAACGAATGAAAAATCATCTCTATGTAAATCAGATAATTTGTAGAAAGTTTCATTTTGTTTGACACCAGTTTCAACGATAACAGCAGTACTAGCTTCAGTGATGAAATCATCTAAATCATTAGAATCATCAACTAAAGAAACAGCTGGTAATGATTGTTTAATCATATAGTTAACGATACCATCAGCGGATCTTGGACCTTCATAATCACTTGGTTCATTAGCAGCGCCTCTGAAGACCTTCAAAGTTGGATAACCTCTGATACCTTGTTCTTGACATAATTCTTGTTCTTCAGTACAATCAATTTGAGCTAATGAGATATCTTTAGCTTCTAAAACATCAGCGGCTTGAGCATATTCTGGACCAAGTGCTTTACAATGACCACACCATGGGGCAAAGAATTCAGCTAGAACTAATGGATGATCGCTCAAGTATTTGGTGAAAGTTTCTGATGTCAATTTGACGACAGCGGAATCTGGTGAAGCGATAGCATCTTGTTCAGCAGCGGCTGAAGTAACAGCGACGATGGCCAATAATGATGAGATGGCTTTCAAGCTCAATGCGGATAGGAACTTCATTTCTGTGGTGTATATGTGTTGATTGAAAGTAGGATTGAACTGAACTGAGTAGTTGTTGTTGTATTTCAGGTGTGAATGGTTCAAGATCAGGTTCATTTATGTCTTGATCTTTTGCCGTCATTTTCCAATTTTCACGTTTAAAAGACGACACGTATTAAAAAAATAGGCTGAACCGCGAATTAGTAATTAGCGCGAATGAACACCAGTGTGGGACTTTTGAAATGGTGAACTAATGGAAGGAAGAGTAGGGAGGGAAATGGCTCATAGTTATTTGATATCCATAGTGATAGATGAAAGCAAATATCAACTTATTTTGCCAGTTTACTGAGAAAACACTGCTTCAAAACCGATTCATATCAAAGGGTCTGCACAGCTTTCGGCTATCTTTCTACTTTCTTCCCACGAGAATCACGTGCGAGAGTATTTTCATCGTGATCGGAAGCGTCTTAAAATCAATATCTTGAACTTATGACTGAAAGAACCAAACTCATCAACGGAAGTGATTGTGATTACCCAAGACAAGAGACCATCATGAGAGCCACTTTAGTAAACCTTGCCAAAGCACGTCGTCCAGAGAGACCAGGCCAAGCGCTTTTGCCACCTTTAACTTTATACAGAAAGATCCTTAGAGCTCATAGATTATTACCAGATGCTCAAAGAGAGTTAGGTAATTTATATGTCAAAGAAGAATTCAAAGCACATAAAAATACTGATAATCCTCTATATATAGTGGGGTTTCTTACTAGCTGGCAAGACTATTTGAATATGATCACCAATGGACAATGGAAGGAGAAACAGTTGTCTAGTGATCAATTGTCTAAGATGAGTCCTGACCAAGTGAATCAAGTATGTATTGGAAAACAAAGAGGATATATGGAATAAATACTAATATATGTGATAGTTATATGAATTAATGAAGGAAACTCAACGTTTTTATAATGAAGAAAATCCAGAAGAGCAAGATTAAAAATGATACATACTATTAATAATGGCGTTTATGTTAATGGGAGAATATGTTTTTGTGTAAATAGTGTATTAATGAATATATTTTGGCATGATATGGATATAGATTACTTCAATATTGATATTGTTAGATCAATGAATGATACGTAGTTGATTTACTGTTTTCTGGTGGTTAATGGCGTTGGGTTATTTGTTTAGGCTTAAACTAAATTCATTTCTGGACAAAAAAATGAATGGAAAAGAATAGAAATGAAGAAAAAAAAAATCTGACATTAAGTATACCAGAGCTACGCTCCTTAAGACTATCACTAATATTAACGAATAATAAATACAGTGTTGCACCACTTTTATTGTAATTAATCCTTATATACTTAATCTCTGCTCACAATATGTTAGCTATGTGTCTGGTGTTCGGATGTTTCTACACGATTTTTTCTTGAGCATCAACACAGAGAAAAAAATTTAGGAAGAATTCAAATAAT
Source organism: Hansenula subpelliculosa (assembly GCA_030582255.1). Taxonomy (NCBI): domain Eukaryota; kingdom Fungi; phylum Ascomycota; class Saccharomycetes; order Phaffomycetales; family Wickerhamomycetaceae; genus Hansenula; species Hansenula subpelliculosa. The sequence continues at coordinate 7,504 of JAKTWW010000276.1, forward strand.
GAGGTTAACTAATATCGATTTGATACTAGCTACACTTTAGCCACCTATAATCAAAATGAGTGAAATCATAGATGAAATTAAAGGGTTTCAAGTAGTCCCAATACTACTACAACCATCAAAATTTCTTAAAAACAAACCTATCAAACATTATCTTTACGTTAAGAAGCATCAATCAAATACAGATAAAGAATTAGCAGAAAGATCATTATTTATAATAAATCCACCTATAAATTCATCATTATCAAATATTAAAAATTTCTTTAAGACACTTTCAACTTCAAGTATTGTGGAAAATTTTTTCATAAATGTTGAAAACCTAGATTATGAAATCAATTTAACAAAATTAACTTCAGATTTATATGATCAAGAACAAGATACAAGTTCTGAAGGTATAAAACTACCGAATGGGACTGGTTTAGTTGTATTTGTTGATAAATCTGCTGCTAATTTAGCCTTTTCCAAGATAAAAAAATATGTTAAGAACCAAAAAGATTTATATGAATGGAAATTTAATGAAGATCAACCTGCATCTATAAGGTTTAGTGAACATTATAAACAAGATATATTAGATGCTGAAGAAACTTCAGAAGCTGTTTCTCAAGCTTTAGAAGAATTTGAAAAACGTGAAACTGAATCAATGAATCAATTACAAGAGATGAAGACCTTAGTGGATGAAGATGGCTTCACTTTAGTTGTTGGTAAGAATAGAAAGACTAAAAAAGGTATCTTGGGTAAAATTGGTAATGTTAATAAATTTACAAATGAAAATAATGATAAGAAATCAACAAGAAAGGAAAAACAAGATTTCTATAGATTCCAAATTAGAGAACGTAAGAAGTTGGAAATGAATGAATTATTGATGAAGTTTAAAGAAGATCAAGAAAAGATTAAAGTAATGAAGGAAAGAAAGAGATTTAGACCATATTAATAATTTCAAAAGTTTCTCTCTCTCTTTTTTTTTTTTTTTTTTGGAATATTAACCACATGTTGTTGGACTTGTGTTTTTATCATTATTTCATGAAGTTTTATTCAATTATACAAAACATATTGTAGAATTCTATTTCTTTGGAGGTGGAGGTAATGATGAGTCAGTATCATTTGGATATTTCCCTTGATTATCCAATTGTCTACTTTTTTCACTCTCCTCTTGTAAATAATCCAACAAGTCTGGTTTAACAGTTGTTGATTTTTTCTTTCTGCCATGAATTGGAGGAGGACCAGTTGTAGCACTTGTTGGAGGTGTAGCGGATTGTGAATTTGGTGTATTTTGTTTAGATATTGGTGGGAAATTAGTTGGTAAAGGATTTATTGGTTGGAAATTTTCTTGAATTTGATTCACTGGAGCAGGTGTCATTGCAGGTGTATAATTTGGTGTCATATTATCATCAAATAAAACAGATCCTGGTCCCATATTTGAAACTGATGGTAATCTATGTAAAAATCCATAACCAACACCACATCCCAAAACACCAGCACCACCCCAATTTTCAAAAGGTTGAATTGTAACGGGTCTAACAACATCGTAATCATGATTATAAACATATAAAACTAATGATTGATTGATTTTAGAAGTTATTAATCTTCCTAATAAATCTTCACCACCTGTTGCTAGTAAACCATCTTGAGCACCAATAATATAATCTGAATGTTCAATTAAGCCAGCTCTTTCTGCTGGTGAATTAGGATGAATTTCTAAAACATGATAAACAAAAGTTGAAGTAATTAAAGGAGTCCATTGAATTGCAAGACCTAATTTTTGGAAACTTTGTTGAATTATATGATTTGGTTGTTGATCTAATGGGATATCATCCATATTTGAAGAAGAACCATTTGATAGCTCTTCGATATTTACTTGAATATTTTTCAAAACACCACCTTTGGCACACCAAACTTCAAATATAACTGATCTATTTTTACAATTTTCAATTTCTTTAATCAAATAATCATAATTTGGTACTAATTGATGATATTCATTATATCCAGTCGGTATTTCATGACCATTTATACCAATGATGTAATCGAACCAACTTTCAAATCCCGCGTTTAAACCAATTGAATCAGGTTGAACAGATAAAACTCTTAAACCATATTTATTGAATTTTGTATTACTGAAGTATGCATCATTTTCAAGAATAGATTCATCATTAGCTCCACCGCTTATTATAGTTTCTGCAGATTGTTCAATTGATCTGACAAATTTCTGAGCAAATGCAAACATAATGGAATTCAATTGAGTTGGGATCAATAAATGAATGACTAGATAAATGTTGAATTGTTGATTGTTGTTTTGTTAAAAGATGGTTGACGTTTTGAATTCAATGGTCAACATTTCGCGAATTTTTTCACTTAATTGGTTTGAGACGCACAAGAAAATAATTTTGCAGAATGCATTCGCGAAACGATGAAGAGAGATTTTAAATTATACAATTATTGTATATAACTTATTTGAAGGAGGTTTAGTTTTGCTAAAGAAAGGTAATGACATATATTGATGGTCTTTATTTGTTTCTTCTTTTGTTTAAAGTAGAAGAAGCTTGTAAACCCAAACAGATTACTCACGAGACCACGGTCACTAGTTTTTCCGTTAACCGTTATGAAACCTTTAGAATCAGGTTCAACGAGTGTTATTTAAGTTCAAAGCATGGACAAATGAAATCTCAAATGATTTATTACAAGTGACTATCAGTTAAACTTTGTAAATTACAAATAAGTATATTATCCAGTGGTCATATTCTTGGTACAAGTATTAACAATGCTGACTATTCCGAGACAAGAAGTTATTAATACTCCAGATCATAAGGTGATGCAGGTAAGTTCGAATAGTACATAACTTTAGTTCACTCATACTACCAGATTACTCCAGACATAATGATCAAAAGCTGAAGATTATATAACTCTAAAGTGTGAAAAGTTGTATTAATTAATTCAAACCCCACGATGATCTTCTTGTTGAGACAATATTAATCAATTGGTTCAACACATTATTCAATAATCGAGTCCAAGCATAAAGAGAACCGAAAGATTTACAGCTCAACAACCATTTAATTACCAAGCCAATAGTCATATCGATCTCTTATGAATTCATGTCCTAAACAGTATAACGTAAGAGCTCACTGCACACGAATGATGCAAATTATGTATTGTAATTAACCACATGAGACACTCCGTGGGGTCCCCAGAGTACAATTAGACTTCTGTATCCAGTTAGTCTCATCATGAGCTTTTAATTTGTTCAAATCTACTCATGATCATTCCCCATATTAATTCTAGTGATGTAACGTGTTATTACTTGTTCTGCAGACAAATCTGAGAAGATTAGGGGTGTTACAAGCTGGGGAAGGTAAATGATAGTTATCAGATATCATAAACCAGGAGTATCATATGATGTTTGATAGAATAGATCGATGAGTTACAATCTTTCCCACTGGCGTTTCTTAGCTGACTCTCCGCCTAGCCCCTTCCGCTCTCCTTCCGCTCTCCTTCTGGACTAGCTGCACCTCTCTGCCCAGCATCCGCCTACGCTCCACATCTCCCGCCTACGCTCCTCTCTGGCGCTGTCCAACTTCATCACCAGTTGTCCACCAGCCAAGGGGCCAAAACTTTGGGTCAGCAGACTGCGAGACAAATGGATTTTTTCCGAACGGGACAGACCCGATGAAGTGGTGACAGAACATGACAATGGCCACACACTGGAGCTGAACTCAGGGATACAAAGCCAGTAATCATGGTGGAATCTATACATGATGTTTTTGTCAACAGTGGGACACCCATATCCATCATAAGCATACACCTCACTATCCTTTCGAGCTTTTATTAGCTCCTTCGCTGTTCAAGTAAGTTGTTCTCCCAGCTTCTTCTGACAACGTCCATCGCCGTTTCAGTGAGCTCTCGTCAAGCGTAATAGCCAGTTACGATGAGATCATACAAGCATGACAACTTCACCGTTATTTCAAACAACTCAAAACAGTGTATACAATTCACTATAAAATAACAACTCTATTGATCAATCCCACTTCGCTATAAATAATTTGAGTACTTTGTTTTCAGTGGTGATATCTCATATTCTGTGTATTATAGTGCAAATGTCTCGTGTCTCTTTCTTGTTCAGTGGCTTCCCAGATGGGTTTCGGACACAGACATCTTGCGTGCACTTGGGACATGACAGAAAGTCTCGTTGAGCGTCGAAAACCCACGAACAAGTATTTAAACTGCGCTTTCTTCACTATTGTTTACTCCCACTTTACAACACATTTTATATAGTATCAAATTGTAATCAAAAGATTATATAACGGTTATCATACACTACTATTAATAATTACAACACATTACAATGAGTTATGAAAAAAAATTAAAAGAAGAAACTGAAAAAATTGTCAAGGAATTCACAGTTGATGAATCATTGCTAAAAACTTTAACAGAACATTTCATTTCTGAAATTGAAGCTGGTTTATCAGAAAAATCTAGTGAAACATCAAAAGGTTTACCAATGATTCCAACTTTTGTTACTAAAGTTCCAAGTGGTCGTGAACATGGTACTTTCCTTGCTGCTGATTTAGGTGGTACAAATTTTAGAGTTTGTTCTGTTGAATTAAATGGTGATTCAACTTTTTCATTAGAACAAACTAAAGCTAAAATTCCTGAAGATTTATTAGAAGGAACTTCTGATGAATTATTTGGTTATTTAGCTAAAAAAATTAAACAATTTGTTGAAAGAAATCATGCTGATCGTTTATCAACTGATGAAGAAAAACATTTAAAATTAGGTTTTACATTTTCTTATCCAGTTTCTCAAACTGCTTTAGATGCTGGTACTTTAATTAGATGGACTAAAGGTTTTAAAATTCAAGATACTGTTGGTAAAGATGTTGTTCAATTATTACAAGAACAATTGGATAAACAATCGGTCCCAGTTAAAGTTGTTGCTTTAGCAAATGATACTGTTGGTACTTTATTAAGTCATGCTTATGCTACAGGTGCTTCACCAAATGGTAAACAAGGTGATTCAGTTATTGGTTCAATTTTTGGTACCGGTACAAATGGTTGTTATTTAGAACCTTTAGATGAAATTAAAAAATTGGATCCTGAATTAGTTAAAGAATTAAAGGCAAATGGTGAAACTCATATGATTATTAATACCGAATGGGGTTCATTTGATAATGAATTGAAACATTTACCAAAAACTATTTATGATGAACGTATTGATAAAATTTCTTCAAATCCTGGTTATCATATGTTTGAAAAAAGAGTTTCAGGTATGTTTATGGGTGAAATTTTAAGACAAGTTTTAGTTGAATTACATTCAAAAGGTGTCTTATTCCCACAATATCCAACATATGAAAGATTACCTCATCGTTTAAGAAATCCATTTGAATTGGATTCTGAAGTTTTATCACATATTGAAATTGATGATTCTTCTCATTTGAAAGAAACTGAATTATCTCTATTACAAGCTTTAAGATTACCAACTGGTGAAGAAGAACGTGTAGCTATTCAAGCTATTGTTCGTGCAATTTCAAGAAGATCTGCATATTTAGCTGCCGTTCCATTAGCTGCTATTTTAATTAGAACTAATGCCCTTGTTGGTTATCATAAAGAAGTTGAAATAGGTGTTGACGGTTCAGTTGTGGAATATTATCCAGGTTTTAGATCAATGATTAGACATGCTTTAGCTTTATCTCCATTAGGTACCGATGGTGAAAGAAAAGTCCATATCTGTATCGCTAAAGATGGTTCTGGTGTTGGTGCTGCTTTGTGTGCAAGTACTACTTGAGCTAAATTGAAAACTACAATAATCTAGCTGACACACACCAGCTGCTGCTGATTTAATCTTGGTTTCTTATAGACAACTTTTGTATAATGACCCCCCACCTTTTCTGGATATATTATTATTGTTATTATTTATGTGTTTTTGTTTCTCATGACTAGTCATTTCCTCACCTTTCTATTAGATTGAATATAATACTTGAAGATGGAACGAATATGTAGCTATAATAATTATTTTTATTTCAACATTTCGTTATCTATGTGTTTTACGTAATCCGCTCTGATTGTTGCTCGGTGCAAAAAAATGGAGAATTGACGCTTTTCAAAATTGACCCTTTTGCAAAGGTTTCAGAACATTTGAGAGAATACCAGACTCTTTGCCACTATTGAATTGTGCTGTTTAGACGTTTGCAAAGGACTGTTAAAGGAAAGGTCATTGTTGTTGCTCTACAAAAATATTGCCTTCACTGTTATTTTCTCCATCGATTCTCTGATTTCAAAGGCTGCAAAAGAAGATCCAACCTCCTTTAAATTTAACAACTCATTTATATTAAAAATCACTTATACCTCAAAATTCAAATAAAGTACCGCCACATTGACGTTCAAAAACAAAGCTTCTCAAGAGCCTATTGAGAAGAGAGAACGGAAGAAAAGAAGAACAATGGCACCTATCCATGATATAATTGATCCAACTACGGGTCCTTCTTCATCATCTGGAAGTGTTGTGACGGCAAGTACTAAGGCTACCACTACCACTGATACTATGGGGAAATTGTCGGGTGGTTCAGGTTCAAATACTTCTGCTTCAAGCTTTAATGCTGAGTCGATAACTCAATTGTTCCCACAAATCGATAAGAATGAATTGACAAGGTTAATAATACAATCATTATCTGACTTGGGGTTTGAAAATTCTTCAAAAGCTTTAAAGAATGAAAGTGGGTTAGAATTAGATTCCCCAATTATTAATAGCTTTGTTGCCTTTATTAAAGATGGTGATTTTGAACAAGCTGAACAGATTATTGATGAATTGAACTTGGTGGATGATTCTGCTACTGTAAAGAAGAAGATTAGATATTTGATTAAAAGAGAAAAATTTTTAGAACATTTATATCTTGATCCGGATAACCACGTTTCACTTAAGATTTTAAGGAATGAAATTGGAACCTTGACAACAATTACCAATATTAGATCATTAACTGCTTTATTAATGAATAAAGAATCTGAACAATTACAAAAAGTTAATGGATGGTTACATTCTGTGGAAAATTCAAGAAACTTATTACTTAATGAAATTTCAAAATATATTAATCCAAATGAAATGATTCCAAAGTTTAGATTATTTAAACTATTACAACAATCAATTGCATATCAAAGATCATTAAACTTATATCAATTCGGTAATGAAGGTGATCATGTCTCATTATATGAAGATGTCAAATCTGATAAATCAAATTTCCCAGATTCAATAGTTAATACTATATTGGATCATGAGGATGAAGTATGGTATGTTCAATTTAGTCATGATGGTTCTAAATTAGTAACTACTTCAGCTGATCATCAAATTCATGTTTTCGATGTACTTGATGATTTCAAAAAACTACATACTTTAGCAGGACATGAAAAACAAGTTATGTATGCAAGTTTTAGTCCTGATGATTCCAAACTTTTAACATGTTCTATAGAGTCAAAAGCTTGTGTATGGAATTTAGAAACTGGCGAGGCTGAACAAGTTATTTCACTGGTTGGTGATTCTCGTATTTGGTGTGGTGATTGGTATCCAAATGGTGAATTTTTCGTACTGGGATCCCCTGATAAGGAAATTATCTTGTACAATGCTAAAACTGCAGAACCAATACATAAATGGGAAGGTCCAATTATAAATGATTTAAAAATTACTGCAAATTATAAATTGATTGCGGCAACTTATGAAAAAAACATTGAAATTTGGGATTTACATTCTAAAGATAAGTTGAAAACCATTGAAATTGGAGAAAGAATAACAAGTTTATCCGTCTCACATAAGAATCCAAATCATATATTAATTAATGTTAGTCCTAATGAATTACAAATTTGGGATTGGACAAGAAGTTTATTGTTAACAAAATTTGTGGGTCATAAACAAGAAAAATACATTATAAGATCATGTTATGGTTATGATGAGAACCTAGTATGTTCAGGTAGTGAAGATGGACGTGTATTTATATGGAATAAAGAATTTGGTGCCCTTTTGGGTGCATTTGATGCACATGAAGGTAATACAAATTGTGTTTCTTGGAATCCAAAAATTAAAACAATGTTTGCAACTTGTGGTGATGATTATAAAGTTAGAATTTGGGGTCCTTCACCAAAATCTAAATCTTCTGCATTATAGAATGACGTTTAGCTAAGGTAATTGCCCTACAATAATGAATGATTATGAATAATATAAACTCAAGTGTTTTTTCGGCTTTCTTTAAATGTAGAAGACATAGTATGTGCGAAATTATAAATGGTCCACTTGTGGTCTTATATCAGGCAAACCTTCATCATCAACATGTTCCAATTCATGAGCTTCCTTTTTACCTCTTTCAACATCCAATAAAGCATACACAGGTAATGATAATAATAACAAAACAAACAAAAAATAAAAAGTATACCGTATGTTATGAGTCTTATCAGTAATCATAGCAGTAATTGTAGGACCTATAATGGAACTTCCTTTATCAGTAACTGAAAATAAACTGAAAAATGTAGATTCTTTACCCTTTGGAATTAATAAACTAAATAAGGAACGACTTATTGTAGCTAATCCACCCATTGCAAATCCATACCATATAGCCAGGATATACATCTCTGCAACATGTTTTAAACCAACAACATTGAAATAAAATCCCAAAATTCCATAAAATGGTATCACTGAAGCCCATACTATTATACACATAAGGGATATTTTTGGTGTTACTTTAAAATATTTTTGCAATTGTGGTACAATCATTGAACCAAAAATTGCAAATATAACTGTAAGTATTCCCACAATAACTAATTTTGGAGTGGACATTTGTAATTCAGATCTTGCAAAGAGAACAGCTGCTGAGTTTATTGTAGTTATTGAATCAGAAACGATAAACCAACCAAACAAATAGATTGCAACGTCTTTTAGGTTTGATGCATGTTTTAATGAGATAAATAATGTTTTCCATCCGTATTTAATGTATTGTAATACAACGTTTTCATTCTTGTGTAATGTTAGTGGAGGACCTGGTCTTGATTTGAGAAGGAAAATTAAAGGTAACTGGAAAATCAACCACCATAATCCAACAAATGTAATTGCGTATTGAATTGAGCCAGTGGTGGAATTAGTTTTAATGACTATAAACATTGTAAGCACTTGAACAATTAATGCAGAGATATACCCTGAGGCAGCACCCATACCACTAATTTTGGTGATCAAGTTACCCTTTTTCAATAATTCATCTTTATGATCCATCTCCTCAGTGTCAACATCGTCAATAGGTTCATGAACTTCTTTTGTATTTGAAACTAAAATTGGTAAAAATGAATTCCCACAAACATTCACTGCACCAAAACAACTATTTGCAATGATTGCTAATAATGAAGCAATATAATATCTTGAACTTGTGATGAAAAAATATATTGAAGTTGCAATTGCACCAATTAATCCAAATACTATCAACAATTGTTTCCTATAATGTCCTCGATCTGCAGCACCAGACATGGAAATAACAGTCAAAGTTTGAATCAAAACTGAGATGGAGAAAGTGTATAGTGCAAAGGAAGAAGTATCAATATAACTACCCAATACGTAAACCACACATTTCACTTGTGTTTGAGCAGCAACATTATTTATCCCACTTCTTATGAATAAATTTGTTGGATCATTACCTAACCCGGGATCAGTACCATTGAAAGGTGGTGGTATGATTGGCGGAGATGGCTCACCAGGATCATTTGAGATGCAGGGAACTAAATGATTATCCAATCTAACACCATTTTCTCTTGCATACTGTTCCAACAATAGTGGCACATATGTTGATACGGCGGAGACAACGAAAGGTTCAGCAGCCCATGCATAAAGACACCAACCAAATATTTCCTTCTTTGTAGTGAAACCTTCATCAGCTTTTCCCAATGTTATGGATTCATCGGTTTGTTCAATATCATTTGATAACAATTGTTGAGTTTGTTCATGTTGTTGTAATGAATTTGAAGAGCTCGAATCTAGTCTCACTCTGTTACCATGAGACGAGCCCACAAGGTCTCTCCATATATTCCTTATCAGCTCCGCCATCTGTAGTAGAAAATTAAATTATTCCAGTATAAAATGATTCAGACGCGAACCAATTGCACCATCAGCTTATCTCGTCCAACAGCTATGTAAAGAGCATTCCAACAGCTTTACAACCATTTTAAACAGAATTATTGAATTATTCAGCTCATGTGTTTCGCGAAAAAACTGTCGCGAAAAAACTGTCGCGAAAAAATGTCGCGAACGCGTTCTGCGCAGATCCAAAGCGAATGAAGTAGAACCATTTGACACTTTCACCACTAAAATCTATTGACAACAGTCCCATTGTACCCCGTGCGCTGATAGATTTAGTCGTTGGAAAGGGAGTGATTATTAGCCATGATATTGAATTTGGATGCACTTGTGAAGGACCCGGCAAATAGGGAGTTTTTCCAGATCATCAAGTCGTTGCGTAATGGTGTTGTATATGGTGGTAGATTGAGATTTGCCCATGCATTGGTTATTCAATTGTTATTCAGGAGAAGTGTCCCTCTTGGGAAAAGGTTAAAACTAGTGTTCAGACAAGCTAAGGACCACGGTACTATTCTAGCTGCTTATGCTCTGGTTTATAAATTATTAATGTTTGCTTTGAAGAATTTAAATAATGGTGCTCCGATTAACGAATTCATTTCAGGTTTTATAGGTGCTATGATTGTTTATGGTAATCGAACTCGATATTTTAATCATTCAATTGCACATCAGATCACATTATACTGTTCAGCTAGAGTGTTGTTGGGTTTAGGAAAAATATTAGCATATAAGATTGCCAAATTTTTGAAAGAGGAGAAATATTTCAAGGCCGTCGATAAAAAACTTGTTAGAAATTCTATTCAATCAAATACTTGGACTGTTTTCGCTAGTGTTTCATGGGGGCTTGTTATGTATTTACATCGTTATTATCCTTCATTTTTGCAACATAGTTTGGAATCAAGTATGGTTTATATTTATGATGATTTTAATTGGAATGATCTTCAATCATTGTTGGGGTTTTAATTAGTAAAACCAGTTGACCAATTAAATATACCAATATTCTATTTGCTAATGATTATTTTATGTCTTTGAAGTTATGTGTTATGTGATGTCTTTATTTATTAATGAAATTATTGTAGTAAGATCCGATTCATAGTGTAATTCACCGTACATTATAATCATGAGAATATGAAATGGTTTCAGACATCCCATATTAATAATGATCACGTCAGATATCAATTAATCTACAATCACGCAACTTATTATATTATTTTCATTGAATATACATCACTTCCTAATAAGTGAAAACATCTATACCCAACATACAAAAAAAAAAAAAAAAATAAATAAAATTTTAAAACATTACCAGTCTTAGATTATTCTTTTTTTTGTTTTTTTTTTTTTTTTTTTTTTGGTTTTTTTTTTTTTTTTTTTTTTTTTTTTTGTGCTTTTTTTTTTGAAAATTTAAAATGTTTAAAGAATTATTCTGGTCTCTTTTTTATGATGATATGTAAAATATCCTTATAACATTGTTAAAATTGATATGACAAGCTAATATACATTTGGTAAAACTGATCTTTTTTTTTTTTTTGAGAAATTTTTTTTTCTAATTTTTTTTTTCAAACATAAACAATAAAGGATGAAAGTAATGAAACTAACTAACTGAGAGTTAACTGAGAATTGGATTTCATCTCTTTGATGATATATTGATATATATATATATATATATATAAATAATAAATGATATCAGATACTATGAACAAGTGAAATTATATGATAATAATGCTAATTGAAATGAATTGGATATTGGAAACCGCTTGAACGTGTGGGTTTTTTTTTTTGTTTTTTTCCATCCAAAATTCAAATTCTTTCGTAAAATGGCGTAAATTGAAATAAAAAAAAACTGAAACAACAAAGAAAATAGGCAAAAAAAAAAAGCACAATATGTAAGTGATTTTCAGAAATTTTAATTTGCTGCAATTTCTTCAGTAGTTTTTGGAACTGAGTCAGTGGTATTTGAAGGTTCTGAAGATTCTTGAGAAGTAGATTCTTGAGAATTGGATTCTGATGTAGTAGTTTCTTTAACAATTGGTTCAATTATTTGAACAGGTTCAGATTCATCTTTACCATTAACATCTCTTTGTTCAATAGGTAAAACCCAATTTGCAAAATTTTCTTTAACTCTAACTTTTAAAATTTTATTTTCACCAAATTCACTTAATTGTAATAATTCACCATTTAATTCATCAATTGCTTTTTTAACTAAATTAAAATCACCAGCACTTAAAACTGACATTCTATAGAAATTAGAAATAACAGTTAATGGTAACCAACCTTGAGAATTCATTTGTTTTCTTAAAAAAATATCTTTTAATAAATTTTCAATTGAAAAATAATATTCAATTTGTTTAACTAATGAAAATAAAGGTTCTGAACTCTTATTAAAATGAGCAACATTACGTCTATTAAATGGAACACCACCACCATTTGTAAAATTATTATGATGACGATTATTGTATCCATTATTATTTTGATACTTGTTAAAACGTCTGTTATTGTTATATGGACGGAATGGACGAGAACCTTGTTGACCAGGGAATGAACCAGTAATTGGGAATGGTTGGAATGGAATGAATTGTTGTGGTTGTTGATATTGGGCATTATGATAACGTAAGTTGTTGTTGTTGTTGTGATGATTATGATGATGGTTATTACTGTGAGAATGATGATGGTTATTATGATGATTATTATGATGAGTATTTGGTTTTTCAGATGATGTAGATGAATTTTCAGCCTTTGAAGAAACTTGTTGTTGTGATTGTTGGTGTTGTTGTTGTTGTTGATGTTGTTGTGGCTGTTGTGGCTGTTGTTGTGATTGATGTTGTTGTTGTTTTGAAGCTTGTTGTTGTGATTGTTGATCAGATTTTGATTCAGATTCATGAACTTGTGGTTTTAATTCAGATTTTGATTCAGATTTTGATGCTTCAATTGATGAAGCTGTAGAATTACCACCAGTTGAACGTTTTTCAGTTTTATTTTTTCTCTTTTTAGCATCATTATGTATTTGTTTATTGTTATTACTCAAGACGTTATTATTTTTATTTGAATTTCTCTTTTGACCATTTGATTTTTTAGATCCAGGTTGAGGTAAAACGACTGAAGCTTTGAAGGGAACCCATTTTTCTTTAGATGATTTAACAGTACTGATTTTCTTAGCAGATGAAGAACCAATTTGAGGTTGAGCTTCAAGTTCATGTGGTGAAGGCCAATGTTTAGTATCAACTGATGAACTAACATTTGAATTAGATCTTGAAGAAGATGAAGAACCCCAAGCATTGACACTTGGAACAGGAGCAGGAGCTAAATTTTGTTCTTTTTGTTTCTTTTCAGCTTTTGGAGAAGGATTTGGTGACGGTAATTGAGTTTGTATTTGTGAATCTTCCTCTTTATCAGTAGTAGTAGTAGCATCAGCAGCAGCGGTAGAAGATGATTGTTTTGAATCAACATCCATTGGTTCAGGTGTACTTTCAACTTCAGTTTTACTAACTGATGTTTGAGCAATAGTAGCTTCTTCAGCAGCTGGAGTAGCTGAACCTGAAGCAACAACGTTGGCGTATGACATTTTGGGATAATCTAATAAACTTTTTTTTTTTCAAGAATTTAATAGAAATAAGTGAATATTTCAATTGTAGATTATATATGGAATATATTGAAACACACTCTCTTCTTTGATATGAATATAATCTTTGTACTTATCCTTTTTTTCACTTCTTCAGATATCAAAGGCAGAACTGAACTGATGATTGATTTGTGCAAGAGATGATGAATATTTGAATAGCAAAATATGTGGAAAATACCTATAGTTACAAATCTGCTATAAGATGATGAATTCGAAAGCTTTTGCAATATTGGAAGGCTCTATTGATATTCTGTGTGATCAGATGTATTCAAATGCCAAATTGGTGTTACGATAGATAGTTGGTAACCTTTAGTGATCTGAAGAAGTAAAGTTTTTTTTTTTTT
>JAKTWW010000276.1:21554-38043 GCA_030582255.1 Hansenula subpelliculosa
TCCAACTTGAAAAAACGGAAAAAAAAAAAAAAAGAGGAAGAAAAAATGGCTGATGTGGCGCTTAACGGAATGGAATCATGGTGGGAAAAGCGTTATTTGTAGACAGGGAAAGGGCTATTTGCAGAGGGAAGTGGGAGTGTGGACAATGGTGGTGGTTCAGCCATTGGATAATGGGGGAATCGATACACTATACCATCGTTACTGATAGAAAATAGCCTTAGCACCACTGAATTCAAGAATGCTGTGCTATAAAAAATTTTCCACAGTTAATACTTTTGAGAGCGTGGTGTTTGGATGTAAAGCAGAAAAACCGTTAGTTTGGTGCCTCGTCTAAAGAAGAAACAACGGGAAAACGAGAAAACAACGGGAAGAAGGACGAGTGACGCGTTGGATTGTGTTGGTTGTGGGTATATTGGGTCAGTGAGGGAGGTGCAGCTTATGAGAGGTTAATGGTACTAGGTGTTGGGAGGGAAAATTGGCACATTTGTTATGGCTTCTTGCAAGGATGGTGGTTAGATTGATTGATTCAACACTCATTTCTTTCATGGTCGACGACATCAACAACTTGTGTAGCTGATTAAATTAAGTAGCTGAGGTATTTGGACTGAATTAAAAAGTCCATGGAATTGATTTATTGACCAGAATACGGTACATACATCATATCATCGTGGTCTAATGATTTGGTAATGACGTCCATGATGTGTCGGCCGATAACATCATTTTGAGTAGTCTTCGAGTGATAATATCGACATTCGAGTAATTATTTTAGAAAATAAATATACATCCTTCAGAAATAATCTTGTTCTCTGTCCTTCCATCCTGCTCGAGATTCGTAACACAGGAATTTGGTGTCATTCAGGGCCATCTTATTGGCTTATAACCTATTGTTTTTGATCCAGTGTGTCGCGTACCGTTTGAGATCTGCTTGTGGATATGACCCAAAATCAAAAAAAAACAAAAACGAAAACATATAATTATGAACTTCATCATTTTGGTATGAGTTTGTAAGATAATATCTAGTGTTGAGACAGATTCTGATTCTAAGTACTTTAAAACCAGGAGGTTATTGTTGACACTGGTAAATCAAATATTCAACTCCAGAGAATCCTGGGAATAAAATTCAAAACTTTCGATGGTTCAATATGGTTTCAGATTCATACGGCATGGTATCATGAATTCATTATCACCAAACGCCATATTAATCAAATCATATATTAGTCCTCAGATATTTCAAAAGATCAATCATATCAGAGTGTTTTCGTTATCATCTAAGTTATACCAAAAAAAGAAAAACCTCAAAGTACAAGAGAGACCTAAGAAGTTACGTTCGCTTGAAAGAAGATCGTGGTTAGATGGGAATCTTGATCCCATAATAGAAAAAAAGCATGATCGTCAGGTGGTTGGTGGTGCTAAAAAGTTATGGCAAGGAACCATTGTACGAGAACAACCAAGTTTTGAGGTGAATATATTCCCTGAATACACAGAGGTTATTAAAAGGGTGACGAGAACACTTAGTGGGAAGATTAGAAAAAATGGATCACACTCCAAAATAAGTGGTAAATCGAAAACAGAGAAAATTTTGAAAGAAATAACTAAACATTACAATACTGGTGAATTCACAAGAAAAATTTCACAATATGAATATCATGAAGAAAAAGATGATATTGAAGGTATAATGACACTAAAGCAAAGAATGAGGGTGATTAGACCTGATAATGATCCAGAACGTGAGAAATTAACAGGCGCTGAAACTATTGTGGAGGAAACATATGCAGCTGTAAGAAGTGCTCCTTATGAGATCACTGAACCCATACGTGAAACAAGTCTTAAAACAGGTTTAAAATATGACGATTATTAGTATACATTAATATTAAATGACTTTATGAATATCTAAAAAATTTGTAACTTCATATCTTTGTAGAAATGTCAAGAAAATATTTTCGGTAGCTTCCAGAAATACGTTAATATATTAAATTATCCAGTGTGGATCCTATGCAAGACGTTACCGATTGTCGAAGACGTTGTTGAGTTTGGGCCGGTTGATTTATTTATGATTCGAGTGTCCATAACAAGCGTGAAGAAATTCGAATCCATCATCATCTCTGATCGATTTTAAAATGTTTCAATTAAACAGGAAACCCCAGCTCAAAGTACAAGCTACGAGACTAAAAGCTAAGTGTCTCGTGTGAATCTATAAGGATAATGATAAGGTGTGACTGTTGAACTTTGTCTTGTTTTATGAATAAAAAAATGTTGGCATCAACACGGCGAGTGAAACAAAATACAATATTATGGGCCAATCATTTTAAAAGTTTGGGACTAAAAAAGATGCTGTTCCAAAGAAGTTTGTGGAATGATTTCAGTCTACAAGAGCTTAGGGAAAAATTAAAAGAGAATATCATTGAGACAAGTGGAGTCTCTATAGATAGTGAAGCAACCCCAAACTTCAAAGAGATCGAAAATAACAAAAAACTATTATCAAAGAAGTTTGATAACACCTCAAAAAAACTTGAGGAAAGTCCCCAAAATGTGGATGATAAAGTTGGTGAACAAACCGCTTTTCCAGAAGCTGAGATTTCTGATAAGCAGAAATGCTCTGTGGGAGAGAAGTCCTCTTCTGAGAAGCCCTCAAAAGCCAAAGTGAAACCAAAAAAAGCTGCTCGTTCTAAAAAAAAATCATTGACAAACGCTATTTCGAAGAATAAAGCTGCTCGTGATATCAAATCTAAAGACCAAGTGCTTAGTAAATGCAATGACAGTCGATATTTACGAACAAAAAATTCTGCAGAATCAGAGCAAACGTTGACTTCTAAGGACTCATTGAAAAAGAAGAATATCATACGAGGAAATGAACTGAGGAAACAGCGTTATCAAAAAACTGGATTTCAAATTACCAAGTCAAGATTTACTATCATAAATACAATTTCTGGAGATGGTACAGAAACTCCGCATATTTCTACAACATATACAAACAGACGTAAATCAGATACTTTGGCACCAAAAAATTCAGGTCCTGGGCTTTTCCAAGAGAATACTAAAAGATTTTTCCAAAGAATTAAAACTTTCCCCACAGGTGCGTCTCTTACTGAAGAGAAAGAATATAGTGCTACAAGAGGATCACATAAAAATATTACTTGGGATGCTCGTTTTGAAACATTCCCTTTAGAACAAACGCCTAAACTTTATTTCGTTGATAAAAATTTTCAAGAATCAAAATACAATAGTTTGGTTGTCCCAGATAGGAAGGATTTAAGATCCCAAGTATCACAAATTTTAGGTCAGCTTCATGATCCCATGTTTCATGACCACGAAGGAGTTGTGAAAAATGCTAGACTGAAGGAAATGAAGAAATACTTAGAAAATTTGGATAAAACTAGAGCAAGTCATCCAATTCTTTCACATGATCTTCCATTCAACTATCTTCAAGATGTGATGAAGATTGTGAATTCTAGTACTCATACTTTAATATCCATTGATTGTGAGTTTCAGGGTAGGAAAAAATTACCATCTGAAATTGGCATATCAATTTTCAATCCAAAACGACAAGATTTATCAATCATGCCAAATCTTTCAACTCATCACATCATTGTATCTGATCATTATGATTTTGAAACAACAACAAATGCAACAGATACATTTCTCAGTGGAAGATCCATGTTAATTCCAGAGGTTGAGGTTCTGAAGTTCATTCAGCTAATCATAGATTCAATTTTCAATCAAGAGGATAAAGCTGCATTTGTTGGTCATAGTGTTAATGCCGATTTGAAAAGTCTTTGTGCTTTAGGTATTAAACTCCCTGAAACTTTCACATCTATTGATACTTTTTATCTTTATGCATGTTCTCATGGATTTAGACGTAATACTACCTCGCTGGGTGGAGTTTTGAATAGGTTTAATATTCCTCATGGTTTTTTACACAATGCTGGTAATGATGCATATTATTCATTATTGGTTCTTTTGAAACTTACAGATCCAATGTTCAGAAAAAGTAACAAATTAGATGATTATATTGAAGATATGAAGTATGAGCATGATTGGAGAGTACAAACACATTTGATGAAGGAAAACGGTAAAGTACCTGTTGTCTTTGATGAAAGAGATGTTACACAATGGAATAGTTTTGAATTCTCTTTAATCAAAAAGTTTGATGATAGTGAAAATGCTTTGAAGCATGCTTTTGGAAGTAGGTATAAAAAGTAATGAAGTTATGGTTTAATAAAAGGAAAGCATATATTTGTATAATGTATTGTAAATATAATGTGTCAAGTCATTAAATATGGTTTCAACTTCATGTATATATTATATATTGAAAAAGCCGCGAATGCAATCTGCAAAAATATTTCTTCTAGTCGCGAACTTCAAATGAAAAAATATTAGATACAACCGAGCTTTTTATATTTAATCAACTCATCAAGATTCTGCATAAGAGTGGATAAGTCCTTCCTGTTATTCAGCTGTTGTAATATTTAAACTCTTGAATTGTTCTGAGTTTTCATCTCCCTCCAAAGTGTTTGCATCAGCCGGTAAATCAACCTTAAGAAAGGTTCTTTCCTTTCAAACCTCATCACATCACATCAACCTTTTTTCCAAAGTGCCTAAAAGATCTTATACTGAGTCCAATTCTGAGGGCTTGATTATTGAAGCTAATAGAGCGTTCAAAGAAAAAATGGCAAAAGAGAGTGACAATCAGGAATTATCATCAGAAACAACCAAAATAAAAGATAACAAAAGTGGTCAAAATAGTTCAAATGTCATTAGAGTTAATAGAGAAACCTTCACAACAACTTTGAATAATGTGATTGATAAGAAAAATGCTGATTTTGGTCAAAGGTCAAGTAATAAGAAGTCTACCGGAAGATCTGCTCGTGGTGGAGTAAAGCATAAAAAAGGCAAAAAACTTAATGATACTACTGCTTCAAAAAACGAAATCTCTGAGATATCGGAACAAACATCAGCTAAAGCTCCAAGTATGAACCAAAAAAGATTAGATGAAATTGTGACAACTTTGCGAACTTCTCCAGAAACAGAATTTATGAAAGCCATGCGTGAAGCACGTACTAGTGCAGTGGAGAAATATATTGAAGATTTGTCTCAAAAGAAAAAACGTCATCCAATGTTACAAAATGAAGGTAAATTTCAATTATTAACAGAAGCTTTAAGAACAGTTAATGGTCAAAAGACTTCACTAATATGTGTTGATTTAGAAGCTTTTGAATTTAATACTAAAATTGTTACTGAAGTTGGTATTTCAATTTATGATCCAGTAAAAGAAGCTACTTCATTATTCCCATCAATTGTTAATATCCATATAATATTAGAAGAAACTAAGCACTTAAGAAATGGCTCTTTTGTCCATGATCATAAAGATAATTTCTTGGGTGGTAATTCATTAATGTTGAAACAAAGTGTTGCAGTGGATTTCATTCAGACATTATTTAATTATTATTTCAAGGATCGTAAAGAAATGGGTTATGAAACTGCTTTTGTTGCACATAATGGTTCAGGTGATATAAGGTGGTTGAATCAATTGGGTGTTCAAACTCCAGAGAAATTCAAACTATTAGATACACAAAACATTCATGCTGCATCACATGGACAAAATGGTAATTCATTAGGTGCATTATTAAAAAGATGTCATGTCCCTCATAGTTTTTTACATAATGCAGGTAATGATGCTTATTTCACATTAGTTGCCTTATTAAAGATAACGGATCCACAATTTAGAATCACGCATAGATTTGATGAAGCTGAAGAAGATGAAAGATATAATGAATTACTTAAAGAAGAGGAAATTGAATTGAAAAATCAAAGATCAAGACCTAAAAAGATTAGTCGTCCTCGTAAGAAATTGAAAAGTCATGAATTTGCTCCATATTTAAAGTTTTCTAACTATCAAGATGCTTTAATGAAGACATTTAGAAACTTTTGAAACGTATTGCTTTATAATAGAATGATGTAATTAGTATATAATAATTTATTCGGCAACATTGTAGAAATATTTTGACTTTAAATAACAAAATGTACACTTCTTAAACAGTCTATTCAAGCCTCTTAAAGAATAAGCCAGATCATCGCTTCAAAACCATTTCCCAAAGTAGTAATGTGGCCTTGCGAAATGTTTTTGGTCTGACCGACAGATAAAATTCAAATTTTAAAAAGCGACTCCGTGGCCAAGCTGGTTAAGGCGTGTGACTGTTAATCACAAGATCGACAGTTCGATCCTGTCCGGGGTCGGTTAACTTTTTTTTGGTTCTTTCAAGAAAAATACTAAAATGGTGTTTGATTTTCTTTTTATTATTATGATACAGGTTTATTTATAACAGGTCTACCTGTGTGCTTAAAGTAAATTAGTTTATTATAATGTTTTTATGCTAAACATGATTTATTATAATTCAATTCCATTTGAAATGAATTTTGCAATTGTGACAAATCTTTTAGGAACCATATACTTTTCCAACTTCAAATCATATAACCCAACCAATGTGGTGATTCCCAGCGAGTGCAAAACCAATTCAAACTTATACTTTTCTAATGATGGATGTTTCATTGTTTGTCTTCTCCAGAGGGATAATAAACTTATCCGTAAAACATATGATAGAACCGCACTATTTGCAGAATCACGATATAATAAACCCCAAAGACCAGCGAGAAATCCTATTATTCTGAAGTTTTTCATTGATGACTTTGTATATTTAATGTTTTGTAATGTAAGCAAATATGTGCTTATTGTGGTAAGGATTGTAAATGCAGATAATTTTGAGGATCTGGTGAATAGGTTGATGATGTATTGTCTCCACTTAATTTTCAATGATTTTAGGGTGATGTTTTTCGCCGCTAGGTCTTTTATAAAATATATTGGAGCCAGTAATAACATCAATTTCCAGTATTTTGAAGGGATGTATTTGATTATGACTTTCACGACATTTGGTTCAACGGGATTTGTAATTGATAATATCTTATTTGTATGAAGCGGAGATGGTTGAATTGACTCAATACTGTGAAACAGAGTTGTTCTTATTTGGTGATCATTAAGAACTCTACTTTGTCTAATGATGGATGTGATTTCTGAAACTGATGACCAATTCCCTTGAGACCAAGCAGGTTTGAAATCATATAAATCATAGAGCATTGAGTCAAAAACTTTCTTTACTAGAGCTGGTGTAAACTCTGGGTATACAATATATGTGTGATAAAGTTCTGCTAATGTTATTGGTATTAGGAGCCATTTCTGTGTTGAAAATTTCAATATGTTTTGACGTTCTTTCAGGTTGAATTCAACAGCATTGGTTTCTTTAGCATATTTCAATAAAGATTCAACACCATAGATGAATAAATAAATTGAGATAATATCACGATTATACGATTCTGGGTAGATATAACTCGACCCTAAAGCAGTCAAAAAAGTTGACATTAACTTCTTGTGTTTAATGAATGGTAATAATTTGTTTATGACACATTCAATTAAGGGAACTGTCGATAATAAAGAGGCAAATGAAGCACTCACTAAACCTAATTTTTTGAAAGAAGTTGAAGATATAGACCAGTCCAGTTGTTTTTTTGAAACTAGATTCAATACTGTGTTCCTGATTGATGTAATTGTAGTCAATAACCCAAACAATGCAATAGAGGATCTAATAAAATTTCTTGAAGTACGTGCCAGTAACTCAAGATCAGTACCTTTAAACTTGGAATTCTGAATATGTTGAAAATCCATTAATAGTATATTGAAGTTATCAATGAGTTGAATTCTTCTCTCTTCATTGTTGATTGCAAGCATTGATAATATTCGTGGTAATGATTTTGAAATGGCCTTTAAATCATCAGCTTTAACGATAAACTGCGCAGCAAAAAGGACAGCTTTATAGCTTCTTGTTAGCTCATCATTGACGTCTGACATGCCTGATTCAACCTTTTACCATAGATCGTAGAGTCGTAGAGTTAGGCGATGATTATAGCCTTTGTTTCTTCTTTTGATGTGATATGTTTAGATTCAAAGTTGGTAAATATTGTTACTGATCTCCTTATTTATTTAATATCTGTCAATAAAATGCGGTTCAAAATTTACGCTATAAACGAAATCTATTTGAATAAATCAAAAATGAAAGCGTTTCATTGGAGATTTTGAACCCAAAGTAAACCATACACCTAAATGCATACCCAATGCGTCCCTAGACCACTCTTAGATCTACACTTCCAATAGACCTCACACTTCTTCCTCTCCAAACATCCCCCATCTCGCCTACAATAACTCTTCACGGCCTGTGATCAAATCGATAAAAAACTGCCCGCTAAAAACATTTGTTCGGGACACGGAAAATAACCAGAATCAAAGACTTCATCAAAAGTGACGATGAGCTTTGGTTATTGTTCAACATTTCCATCAACTGGATCCACACTGGCTATTCCATAACGTCACATATCACCGAACAGAGGGCTAATATAAGGTATCATAGGGACATACTCATATTGACTCCAATAAGTTCTCAAGAACCATTTATTTGCTGTCGGTGTTTACATATCAAGGATAATTTTTTACACATATAACCATCATCATCAATAATCCATCAACATATCACAGTCCAATCAAGATCCCACATCATCCAAGATGTCAATGTCATCAGAGATAGCTGGTGTAATAGAGGAGACTGAAGATCTTCAATTGTTCCCTCAGAAAAATCCAAATTCTCCACAATCTACAAGTTCACAGCCCAAGACTAGAGATATTACATTATATGAAAGAATGATTAGTGCATGTTCTGGATCCATAATAACTTCACTAATAGTTACACCTTTGGATGTTGTTAGAGTTAGATTACAACAACAAGAGTTATTATTACCTAGTTCGAATTGTTGTAAACGTCAAGTATTTTGGGAAGCATCACCACCAATTGCCACTTCCACCACAAGAAACACACTAATACCATTATCATCATCATCATCATCATCATCCACATCGATTACAGCACCTGGATGTAGTACATCTGATCATATATGTATCACAGATAAGAAAATGAATGGGACATGGAATGCAATATATCGTATTTCTCAAACAGAAGGTCCAACAACATTATGGAGAGGATTATCATTAACTTTATTAATGGCAGCACCTGCAAATATTGTTTATTTTACAGGATATGAAGTGATGAGAGATAATTCACCAATAAAACATATGGATGTTCTTAATCCATTGTTATGTGGTTCTATTGCAAGAGTTTTAGCAGGTACGACTGTTGCTCCTATTGAATTATTAAAGACAAGATTACAATCAATACCATCATCTGCACAATCCAAAACTGGTGCATTGAAAAATTTAATCACAAGTGCTACTCAAGAAATTAAATTAAAAGGTCCTAAAGCATTATTTAGAGGATTAGAATTAACATTATGGAGAGATGTTCCATTTTCTGGTATTTATTGGGCTTCTTATGAATATTTTAAATCTTTTTTCAGTGAAAATGTTAATTGTTTTAAAAATGATGAATATAATTTATTTTTACATTCATTTTTAAGTGGTTCTATATCAGGATCCATTGCTGCATTAGCTACTAATCCATTTGATGTTGGTAAAACAAGATTACAAATAAGTATAGAAAATTCCACAGATAATACAGGAACAACTAAAAAAAATCCTTCAATGTTTAAATTCATGAGTGATATTTGGAAAATTGAAGGTTTTAACGCTTTATATGTTGGAATTGTTCCAAGAATTTTGAAAATTGCACCTTCATGTGCTATAATGATTTCAAGTTATGAATTAGGTAAAAGATTTTTTTCAAAGACAAACGTTGAACAATAAGGAGATGAAGATGTATGTATATAGGAATGGGGAAAAGAGAAAAACAGAAATAATGTAAATGAGGATGTGTTTTTGTTCTTTTTTTTCGTTGCATGGCTGTTTATTGCATTAAATAAACATAGTTAATAGATGATGTATTTGTAATTGGTATTTGACAGGTGTGTTTACGCTTGACATTACGAATAGTGAGTATGTTTGAATTTCCAAGGTATCCATTTAACTGGATCGAAGAAGTATCAATTCTCTTCACTTTTAACCAATTTGCTACTGTTTTTGATGATTTTCTTTCCCTCAATTCAATATAATCTTCTTATATTGGTTTCAATCAAAGTTATAATATATTATCAAAGTCTTTAAATGGAAGTCTGTTCATCAACGATTTCCAATACCAATTTCTAATCGATGACAAACACCAAATCAAGATCTACATCAACACACAATCAATCATTCTTTAACCTCATTGCATACAAACTATATAATTCCATTCCATCTCTGAAGATAAGTAACCATATTTCCCGTAAATTCAATCAGCAAAACCCATTGCCGATTTGTAATCCTCCGCAAAAAACTTGACATTTTTAAGCACGACGTAAATTTTACAATATTAGAAACTAAACTTTAACATTCAACGGATGCTGGAAAGTTGTCTGGGTCAATGGTGACTTATCATGATTAGAAATAATAATAATTTTTCAATGGGAGTGGAAGAATGAGTGATGCCAATAGTATTCTTGTATTATGGAATTGAAGGGTGTTTTCTGGTTCTGGTTCTTATTGTTGTTGTTGTTAGTAGCAATGCAATTGTTCATTAATATGATTACAAATGATGGTTAATGATGGTCATGGTCTCATTATAAATGTTGATTAATAAAACCATTGATTTATTTCAAGTATAAAAGAAGTTGGAAATCCTTTCACATCATCTTCAAATGTACTAGGTCAACAACAAACAAACAAACAAACAATTAAATAACAATCAGTTATAAAATATCAATTTTCAATCAATTAAACAATGTCATCAACATCCTCATCATCATCGAAAACTTACTTCATCACAGGTACAAATCGTGGTATTGGATTTCAATTAGTTTCTCAATTAATTACTAAATTTCCTAATTCCACCATCCTTGCAACAGTTCGTGATCCATCAAAAGAATCATCATTAACTAAACTTGCATCTTCAAATTCAAATATTCATATAATTAAATTAGACATCACCTCACTTGATTCAATCCACGCTTTACCAACTCAATTAGACCAATTAGGTATCAAGGGAATAGATACCGTTATTTCAAATGCAGCAATTGCAGATTCATACACTACGATTTTGGAAACTAACCCACAAGTTTGGTTAAATCATTATACTACGAATGTTTTAGGACCAATTGAATTAACCAAAATTTTATATCCATATTTGAAATTAAACAAATTTAAAGAAATCATCTTCACTTCATCTGTCGTTGGTTCACTCAGTGCCTTTTTCCCCGTTAGTACTTCAGCACACGGACAATCAAAAGCAGCATTAAACCATACTGTTCTTTCATTATCTAATGAATTGGGTCCTGAAGGATTCACAGTGATTGCTGTTCATCCAGGTGCCGTTAAGACAGATATGGGTAATTATGGATTGGGATTGATGTCTAAAAATCATCCAGAAGTTGGTGATTGGATTAAGGAAAATAGTATTACTGTTGAAAAAAGTGCAGAGGAACAAATTAATAATGTGATTTGTAAATTAGATGGTAAAAATGGGAAATTTTTAAGTTACACCGGTGAGGAAATTCCTTATTGAAATTCCTTATTGAAATTCCTTATTGAAATTCCTTATTGCTTTGATAAAGAATTGTTGAAAATTTAAGGAAAAAAAGAACATCTTTCTAAAGAACATCTTTATTTAATCTATATTATCCTGTTTTTCATGTTATTCTTTATCTTCTTTCTTTCTTTTTTTTGAATTTATTTATGCCAAACATATGAGATACATGAAATTCTTAACCTGAAATGTAGTTAAATAGTTGAATATTCACAACATAATTATACAAGTATGTTTCATTAATTAATCATATATTATAAATAATACATTTTAATCTTCACTTAATTATCTACATTAACCAATTTGAAAACACAAATATCAATGTACAATATAATTTTTATCAATAGCTATACAATCCAAAAATCATGTCCATTCATGATTTGTTGAAGTTGGAGGTCTTATACCTAATCCACCAGGTGTACTATAATGATTTATAATATAACCAGTTGGATCATTATCATCATTATTATTTCCATTATTATTACCCACATTACCATTACCATTCTTTTCTTTTAAATCTTTATTTGTTGAAGCAGTTGGTGGAGGATTTCCAGGTTGAACATTATAATGAGATGAAGTTTGAATTGTATTATTTAATTTTTTCATTTTAATTTCTGCATCTGTTAAATTTATAATTGATGGTTGATTAACTTGTATTGGTTTAGATGATGATGATGAAGTTGAAGGTTGTTGTTGTTGTTGTTCTTGTTGTTGACCATTACCACTTGATTGATTTCCCTTATTATTATTATCATCTAATTCAATATATCTATTATCTAAAAATTTCCCAATTTGATTAGGTGATAATGCAATATATTTTGGATTATTATTATTATTATTATTACTGTTATTTGCAGATGAAGAAATTTCTCTTGATTGTGGTGGGAAACCTTGATTATTTAATTTTTTTTGTATAATTAATCTTTGTAAATTGATATTACTTGATGCATTTGATGAACTAATATTCCCACCATTATTACCAATACTTGAAGAATTTAATGAAGGTGAACCAATATTTTCATTTGTATTTATATAATAATTATTTAAAAAATTTTTACAAATTTCTTTATTTTTGGGGATTTGATTTTGATAAATAATCAGATATTCAGATAAAGAATTTTTTAAACCATTATTAATACTTCTAATAAATTGATCTTCAACAATATCAACAGAACATTCTAATTCTTCTAAATTTTCTTTTGTTAAAGTTGTTATTGGAGAATCACCAACTTTATTTTCATTTTCTCTTAATTTAATTAAAATTTTATTTCTTTTCAATTTTAATTCATTTGTTCTTTTTTCCCTTTTATGAACATTTAATAATTGTTGATTAATAAATTCTCTTCTTTTAATTAAATAATCACTTGTTTCAATTTCTAATTCTAAAATTTTAATAAAATTATATAATAATTTTTTACAATCATCATTTGTTAAAATATTACACCAATTTTGAATTTCTTTAATTAAATCATGTTGTTTAATTAATTTTTTCCTTTCCAGTTTAATTAATTTTGAAAATTTTTGATGTAATGATGATGAAGTCAGTTGAGAACTATTTGAAAAAATTGATAAAAAAGATGAAGATTGTAACAAGTTATTATTATTATTATTAATATTATTATTACTATTAGGGATTGGTAATATTGGAATATCATTAAAAGATTCAATAAAACTTTGATTTGAAGAAGTAAATTGAGAATTTGTAGTTAATGGTCTTGAAACATTAACCTGACTTTGTTGATCATTATTATTTATATTTTGAATTTGATGATTATGATGATTATCATTTGAACAAACTTCATCTAAATCTTGACCACGAGTTGAAATTCCACTTGAAGTGAATACTTGATTTGAATTCATCCTACTTTTATATAAAATCAATGGATGTAGATGATGATCAATGTGTTTATAACATAGTTTAACAACTTCCCATCCATTCCAATATTGAATCTAGTATTTCACAAGACCCTAGAGTTATGATTTTCAAAGAAAATGGTTTTGTGTCAAAGAAGGGCAAAAAAAAATATTAAATTTTATATTTGTGGTAAAAATGGACGACGGGTTTAAAAGACGATAGTTGCAAACAAATCCATGACAATGGAACCAACAGTAAAGTGAAATACAAATTATATTCAAGGCGTTATTTCATAGCTTAAACCACTTGTAAAATCAACTTTTAATTTACTACCGCTCTATCAAAACATAACCAAGAATCAAATCAACCATACAACAAATTTAATAACCAATAAACCAATATCATCAATAAATAAATAACCCATTGTTTAACCAATATCAATCTCGCATCACTACCACCAACCAATGTAAATAAAACATATATTGAATATACAACCCATATATAGACATCTTTATTTTATTATTTTTTTGTAACTACATCATCAGTATTTAACCCTCCATATTTTTTAATTCCATGTTTTAAATTAGTTAATGAATCATCAATGGAGACAACACCATTATCTAAATTTTTAATACTTTTAGATTGTAATTGTTGTAATTCTTTAATTAATTGATTTTGTTTATTTGTTAATTGTGGTAAATTTTCAGATTCAATTTTGTATAAGAAAGAAGATGAATTATTAAAAGTGTTTGGTAAAGTTAATTTAAAAGCTAAAGTACCCAATAATAAAGGTATTGTTGTCTTGAAAGCGATATTTGAACGACGTGTTAATATGGAACCAGTTAATGAAGCAATAGTTATATAAATACCCGCTGGTAATAAATCTTCATTTTTGTCATGTAAATTTGAGATTGTAGATGAGAAATGTTGTTCCTTTGCATGATATTTATTTGTTAATTCATCAATCTTGGATTCAGTTTGATTGAAGAAAGAATTGAAAGTTGTTCTTATTGATGAAATTTTTGATTCTAATAAAGATGGTGATCTTATTGAAGTACCATTGATTAATTTTGGAGATAATGAGTCTAGTTCCTGTTGTGAGGGTGTTTCAGTTGTGCCTGGTATAGGGGTGAGATGTTCCTCATCTTCATAAAAAGAGCGAGCCATGTTGCCTTGAGTTGCCTTGAGTTGACTTGACTTTTGTTCAATTGTTTGTTAATCAACCGCTGTGTATCTGCATCTATTCAATTTGATGAGAATTCTACTTTTCCATCAAGACTCAATTCAATTTGTGCATCGGTGCTGCGTAACCAAACAAAAGCAAGGACAGAAGAGGAAATAACAAGTCACATGACCATATCCCACTTACGTAAGCCATGATTCAATATAAATTTACATTTATTATTATTATTATAAGGAAATTGAAAATGAAAATGAAATTGAAGATGAAATTGAAGATGAAGATGAAGTACAAGCGTTGGTTTACCGGATTGGGAAACTCGGTGCACAGAGAACACAGCACTGAACACTTTCCACTGATTGTATTCTTCACTACAACTTACAACTATTATAAATACAGACACACATCCACTAGTCCATCAACAACAACATCATCAATACCATCATCATCAACACCAACAACATCATCATCAACATCATCAACATCCCACTCCCATCCGTCCCTGTCCGACAACATCCCACTAAAGCCAACTCCCAGCGTCCGAGCAAATCGATCCCGACAGATAAAATTGGAATAAATTAAATTAAGCCAAACCAAACCAGTTGTCAGCTGTTCCCCAGAAAGCGCTGCAAATTTTATTGTGTGACTATTCCAACACTCCAACTTATATAAAGAGGTGTTCCCACATCAGCAGAACAACAACACATCTACTAATACATCTATTACTATTAGTACATCTACTACTACATCTACATCATGTCCCTCTGTGGCCCTTCAACAGCTCTCAACAAACTATCACAACACTCTCAAGTGGACAGATCACTGCATCAGGATCACACACAAGCAAGATTC
Organism: Hansenula subpelliculosa; assembly: GCA_030582255.1. Taxonomy (NCBI): domain Eukaryota; kingdom Fungi; phylum Ascomycota; class Saccharomycetes; order Phaffomycetales; family Wickerhamomycetaceae; genus Hansenula; species Hansenula subpelliculosa. The sequence continues at coordinate 37,051 of JAKTWW010000276.1, forward strand.
AATAACCATGAATCCTTCAGATCTCTCGCTCCAAATCATCAACTTGAATTAGAATTCCAACAACATCAGCAACAGCATCAGCAACATCAACAAGGATTTAATCCCATCTTTGCTAATGCGTTCAATAAATCACATCATCAACGTCAAGCTCCAAATGCAAAATCTTCATGGGCCGCGGATTTCTCTTCATCAATGAACCAAATGCATCATCAAATTAATCATGTTGGACAACAACATCATCATCAACATCAACAACCACCACAACAACAACATCATCATGCTTGGAATAATGAATTCAAAACTTTCCAACAACAACAACAACCAACAGCATCCATTTCAACACCTCGTTCATTCACAAATTTACAACAATTATCAAATTTGAATATGACCACTGCATCTATTGCACCACCATCTTTTAGAACTGAACATCAAGAATTACATCATCATCAACACCTTAATAACAATAATAATAACAATAATCAATCTGCATTTGATCACGAATTAGAATCCGAATTCTCTAAATTAGAACAAGATTTTAATAAAACAACATTGGAAGAACCAATTTATAAATCTTCAAATCAAAATTTTGCAAATGCTGCATTACAAGTTGTAAATGCAATGAATTCACAATCATCTTCAAAATTTCAACAATCAAAATTCCTTTCATTAATGAATATGGTTGCATCTGGGAAAGTTGAATTAAATGAAGATGAAACTAAACTTATCGATGAATCAGGTCAAGATATAAATGAACAACAACAACAACAACAACAACAACAACAAACAAATGGTCTTCCAGATCCTTTAAATGGTGTTAAGATTGGTGATTTGGAAACTCCATTCCAATCTGCAAATTTAATTGCTGAAAATCATGGTGAAAAATATAGTTGGGATGAAATGTATGATGATTATAGACATGATGATACAAGTTTTTAATATCAAATAAAATATGGAGAAGAAAGAAAACAAACTAAAATAACAGTGCAAAATGAA